>CP126890.1:58570000-58837500 GCA_030440675.1 Furcifer pardalis | reverse complement strand
ACTACCGACTTGCCGGCCTTCCAGCTCACAAGGTGAGCTTCTTAACCACTGAGCCACCACAGCCCCATATCTTTCTATGAAATCAAAGGATCTTATCAAGTGGTTCTCTATATCAAATAACGAGGCAAGTTGGTCACCTATACAGTAATACCCCGGATAACGTTATGACTTGGTTCCACAAGTCTTAATGTTATCTGGTTTTTAGCGTTGTCCGATGCATGCATCGAACAATGCTAAAACAAAAGCCCTGACTTCAGGGACAAACCGCTATAAAGGCAGGCAGGGAAAGAAAGAGACCTCCCTGCCTTTAAAGCCACCCCCCACCCTCTGCAGTCTTCTCTCGCTGCTTACCTTCCCTTCTCCGACTGAGCCAGGCTTGACCAGCTGATCGCTCTGAGGCTTGTTTTTTTTAAACTACAGGGAAGGGGGAAAGAGAGAAATGTGACTGGTTCTCTAGAAAACCAATCACCTCTCTCTCTTTCCCCTCCCTATATTGTCAATACAGGAAGTGAAAGAGAAAAACACAAGCCTCAGCGATCAGCTGCAGTCGGAGCTGCAAAGCAACAGAAGGTAAGCTGGACTAGATTCTCTCCGAGCAGGCAGTGGGGTGGGTGTGGGGAGTCCCCAAACTGCTGGGGGTGGGGGTGGGGAAGGAGGGAAGTGGCAGGGAGAGGAGCTTTGCCTCCTTTACTTCTTTATGACGATGGATCAGATAATGCTAAAATGAACGTTATCTGGTGCTAATCTTCCCCCCAAATTTGTCGTCGTTATGCGGTTTTAGCGTTATCCGGTGCAATCGTTATCCGGGGTATTACTGTATTAGAAATTTGTAGCAAGCTTCAGAGGGTATGGACTCTTCCATTCTACAGAATTATAGGTGTAGTTGTCTCTACAGAAATAGTTTCCTCACATCACCCCAACCCTCTTGCTTTTCAGATTTTAAATTTCACCTATTCATGTACAGTAATACCTTGGATAATGACTGCATCGGATAACGCTAAAATCGGATAACGATGCAAAATTTCCAAAGAAATTTTGCATTAGATAACGATCTGTTAGGGTTATCCGATGCAGTCATTTCGTAGCAGGGTGGCTGGAAAGCTGAACGGGGTTCTCCGTTCAGCTTCCCAGCCACCCTGCAGCTGCAGAGGCAGGGGTGGGGTGGCTGGAAAGCTGACGGGGGGCTCCCCCGTCGGTTTCCCCAGCCACCCCACAGCTGCGGAGGCATGGGCAGGTGGCTAGGGAACCGACGGGGAGTCCCTGTCAGCTTCCCCAGCCACCCTGCAGCTGTAGATCAGGTCCTCTGATCTCCCTGGAGCAGGCAGGGGGATCAGAGAGCCCAAAATGGGTAAAAAAAAAAAAGTTCATTTTTTTACCCATTTGGGATCTCTGACCCCCTTGCCAGCTCCAGGGAGGTCAGAAGACCAGATCCAAGCTGTTTCCAAAGTTCCCCCACCCTCCTGGAGGGTGTAACAAGCCAAAATGTCAGGATTCGAATCCTGACATTTTGGCTTGTTGCAGCCTCCAGGAGGGTGAGGGAACTTCAAAATTAGTGCGCATTGGTTCTCCTGACCTCCCTGGAGCCGATGCGCACTATTTTTGAAGTTCCCTCACCCTCCTGGAGGCTGCAACAAGCCAAAATGTCAGGATTCGAATCCTGACATTTTGGCTTGTTACAGCCTCCAGGGAGGTGGGGGAAGTCCAGAAACAGCTTGGATCGGGTCTTCCGACTTCCCTGGAGCCGGCACGGGGGTCAGAGATCCCAAATGGGTAAAATAACGGACTTTTTTTTACCCATTTGGGATCTCTGACCCCCTTGCCAGCTCCAGGGAGGTTGGAAGACCCGATCCAAGCTGTTTCCAAAGTTTCCCCACCTCCCTGGAGGATGCAGCAAACCAAAACATCAGGATTCATATCCCAACGTTCTGGCTTGCTGCAGCATCCAGGGAAACAGGGCTTTTTTAAACATTGTGCGATCAATGCATCGCACAATGTTCAAAACCGGATAATGATGAGACTTGTGGAACCACGTCTCATCGTTATCCGAGGTACTAGTGTTCTGTATTTTGAATTTTTAAAAAATGTTTTGTGTTCTGATGAAGCTTCACTAATCTTTTAGCCTGTTTATAAGGAGTTTCCTCATAAGAAAACCAGTCATACACGTGTAATTGATGAAGGTGTACACTAATTTAAACACGGAGACTTCTATAGGCTTGTTCACTTAAGAAAATTCTCCTGTGATGCATAAATTGTACAGATGAAGTTTCTAATGAAAACCATTTGATTTGCATCTCTAGAAAAAAAGTTTTAAAATAATAATAAAACAAATTGGGATCCTTCTCCACATACCTGCAACTGTGGAAACTCATTTAGAACATCAGAAAACTTTTCCTCCACCATTAAAATGGCTTCCATCAGGTGTGTATCTGCCACGCTCAACTGGTTCCCAACAAGGAAATCTTGTCCATGATCCTTTAGCACCTACAACATACCATTGTTGGTGAAACTAAGAAAAGCCAATGATTTCTGAGATTCCCACTGCCAAGATCTCCCAGTGCAATCATTGTTTAGTGGCAACATCAATCACCTTCAATACCTAGAACAACATCCTGCAGAAACACATGTGGTGAATTTCATAGCTTATAGACAGTCATGCGCAGACAGCATAGCTTGCTTTACAATTATTCAAGAAAGCCTTGTCTTAGTAATCGACGCTCACGACAGAGGGAAAGCAGCCAGAGAAAAACAAAACCATTCCTTCTTATATTACATTAGAGACTACATCTATCCATTAGAAAGAAATTTAATGAAGACAATAGATTCCCTAAGCGGCAGCAGAGTGGATTGGGCTACTGGATCCTGAAGGCAGAGGATCACATTACAGAACATTTCATTGTGTACGGGGCCTTAGCCAGGATTCTAGAAGGGGGGGTCAGGAGGGGCAAAAATGTTCAGAAGGGGCAACAATGTCACTCTCACATATATAACATTGGCATCCCAGGTTGGGGGTTGGGGCTGTTACCTCGGAAGGGTTTTCACACACACACCTGGCTACAGCCCTGATTGTGTAAAAAAGTGTGTTGCCAAGTAAGAGATTAGTTCATGAAAGAAAAATGTTCTATCCCTCCCTAGTCCAGACTGTGGTGTTTTCTTCTTTCCAATGAGGGAGCATTCAAATACATGAGCCCTTTTATAACCTGAGGTGGTCCTCTCTGCACTAAGAGCCTCATGACTTTTATCTCCTGACTTATGTTTGAATGAACAGATCAGGTCTTCATTTTGATACAAAGAAGGCAATCCTGTAGAGGAACACCCTTCATCACCAGTCATGTCATAAGACCAACAGCATGGATTGCTATGGGTGAAGAGGAGGTCAGCAGGCTACAATAAGCATGATTTAAAACAGGGGTCCTCAACCTTTTTAATCATGGCTCCATCATACTGTTGAGGGGCCAGGCTGGGGTGCCCCCCCTCCACCGCCACCAATCCCACCCCATTCCCCCCCCCATCGATGGCAGCAGAAGCGACCACCTAAGCCTGTCACACACCCCAAAAGCCACACATACATACCGCTCCCCTGCTTACCAGCCTGGAGGAGCTGCGTAACATGGGTGAAGGAAAAGCACCCGCAGCCACGGCCCCCAAGAAAGCCATGGGCTGGCACCTCAAACCTTGTCCCCTCTGCTTGGCTTATTCTTAATGGTGCTACTAAGCAGGGCAGATGTTGTATGCCTTGCAACATCTGCCCTGCTATGGAACATCGTTAGGGATTGAGGCAGCAGCGGCTGTAGTGAGGGGGCAGATTGGATGGTTTGATGCCATGGCCCAGATCCGGTGCACAGGCCATAGATTGAGGATCCCTGATTTGAACTGTTTGTAGTTGCAGGAAGATTCTATAGGATCATTGCACAATATGTGCACATGTATCCAGAGATGCAATGTATGCAAAAGATTTCTGGCGCCTACATACATACATACACACACACATCAGAGAACAAAGATGTGGGTGCCACAGGGACTGCTCTGAACTTCCTAGACTAGCCTGATTAACTTGCCTAAGATGGAAGTCACAATCTCCTTGCAAGTGATGAAGCAAGATTCACCAGTCTAGGTGCAGTCCAGTCTCCTTCTGCATATCTGTACACTACGGAAAAGGAAAAATACTACCAGGTTCTTTTCTTCAGCCAGTAAAATATTTTATGCTGATCCTGCTCTGAAAATGTTTCAAGACACCTTTTATTTTTCAACTGTTACTTTCTAAGACTTGCATACACTTTTTAAGAACTTGTAAAATGACCCCTACAATGAGACCACTTTCATTGGCTATAGGATAGGTAGATAGTCGACGACCCTTGAGATGCCATTGGACTCCCATTCCCATGAACCTTTGGCTATGCTGGCTAAAGCTGCTGGAAATGACAATCAACAACATGCCACAAGCCACACTTTCACCACCCCTGCTCTTGCATGAACAAATTAACTCATACCTTCTCATACGCCGGGAAGTATCTTTTTGTTGCTCTGTTAAGAATTGTGGTGAGTTGTATCTCCTTATCCTCAGAGGTCAAGAAAGGGTACATTATAATGTACAACATTAGATCTGTCATTCCTTCCACATACATGTCAATTCTGAGGAGACAAACACACAAACTCACACCTGTCATTTTGTGACATTATTAGCTATCTTTTGTTCTTGTTGTTCAGTTCCACAGTCGACTCCGATCCCCTGCGACCCCATGTACCATTGCACGCCAGGCACCCCTATCCTCCACCATTCTCCCCAATCCACCCAGTTCTGTTCCCATTGCATCAACAATACCATCTAACCATCTCATTTTCTAATACACATCAGTAAAAAAAACCCTGTTGTTTCCCTGCGGTGTCTGGTATTCTTGAGAAACCCCCCTACTGAGCTGCCTAGCGATCAGCACTAAGTTGCCACCACTTTGGTGTTACTTAATTTTATACCTACTGTTAAAAATGGTCAGAAAGAGATCAGAAACATCTGCAGGAGGTGAGGTCAGACAACACCCCAATCCCAGGCTCCATGGGAAGATTAAACTGTCACATCATAATTGCCTTACCCACAGATGTGTAGTGTCTTCTCTTGACAGAAAGATTAAACTACATTTGTAAGTCAGCGTTGATTCAAATAGGCACATATTCTACCGAAACAACGCTGCTTAAGCTAAGCAAGCCACCTTTTACCAGCTGAGTATGTTTCCAAAGGCAAAAAACCTTCTGCCCCCTCAACAATAATGCTGCCAATTCTAAAAACAAAGGAAGCTTCTGTGGCCGCAGAGTCATGAACTGGGAATGGAGGGATTACATCGTTTAAAAATTTTCTCCAGATCATCAAGTTGAAAGATTTTTTGGTTTTTTTTTTCTTTCAAAAAGTGTCTTAAAGTATGGATGAACAAGTACTGAATCTCAAACTGGAGCTGCCATTGATTTTTTTATGACAAACCAAATTCATATTTGGGAGTAGCCTTAAGGCTGCATTCCTGCAGGGAGCATGGTCAGATGTAACTCAACACGTTGGGGCCTATTCCTCCCAAGTACAGCCCTGTTAGTACTAAGCAATAAGTTCCAAGGGAGCAAATTCCTGGACTATTCGGGGCAACTCAGTCTCAGGGCAATGGCTCCCAGGGTTTTAGACAGCCTGAGGAATGGAAAAATGGTTGATCTGTATCGACACAAAGGTCTCTGGATGCCTGAAGTTCTGGTACAGTTCTGGTACAGAGATCAAATTCTAGAACTTTGAAATTGAACATCTCTCATTCTAAAGCACTATTTCCACACTCATCTGAACGTAATAGAAGGCTATACAGTAATACCCTGGATAACGATTGCATCAGATAACGCTAGAATTGGATAACGATGCAAGTTTTTTGGAAAAAACTTGCATCAGATAACGATTCTGGATAATGATTCTTAGCATTATCCAAGGCAATGGTCTGCGGGTGTGGGGTGGTTTAGGTAGAACTACCCAATCAACCCCCAACCCGCAGCGGTCTCTGCGACTGCAGTAGGGTCGGGGAAAAGCACGTGCCTTTCCCCCGACCCTATTGCAGTCGCAGACTGCTTGTGTCTCTTTCCCTCCCTGTATTTAAACTACAGGGAGGGGGAAAGAGAGAGACGTGATTGGGTCTCTAGAGAACCAATCACGTCTCTCTCTTTCCCCCTCCCTGTAGTTTAAATACAGGGAGGGAAAGAGACACAAGCAGTCTCTGCGACTGCAGTAGGGTCGGGGGAAAGGCGCACCTTTCCCCGACCCTACTGCAGTCGCAGAGACTGCTGCGGATAGGGGGTGGCTTTAAAGGCAGGGAGGAAGAGACCCAATTGGGTCTCTTTCTTTCCCTGCCTGCCTTTAAAGCGGTTTGTCCCTGAAGTCAGGGCTTTTTTTTTAGCATTGTTCAATGTATGCATCGGACAACGCTAAATATCAGATAACGTCATGACTTGTAGATCCAAGTCATAACGTTATCCGTAGTATTACTGTACTCTTGGATATAAGATTCACACAAGTTTGGAAAGTCTTCCTACAGAATTCCTAGCATGAGGACACAAGAGGGGGAGATGTCCTGAACCCCCACTACCCAGAAATCCATTAGAAGACTCAGTTGGTGCAGTCAGCTGTACATGCCAATGGAGTTCATGTAATTGGAAATCTGAGAAGGTTCCAGATCACAGGAGCATGCTGAGAGTATTCAGCTGGACACACAGTCTGACATCCAGTAACAAGTCACAAAGAGATCAGGCCCAATGAATCAGTGGGGGCATGGTGAGTCAATACTTCCATAAATTCCATTGACCCAAAGGACTTTCTTCTAGTTGTGATTTGCTACTAGACGTCAGCCATAGATTCCACTTTAAACTTGTGCACATGACTGATGCCTGGGTGAGGAAAATGTGTGCGTGGGCAACTTATGGGCCAACTTCTGCATCACAATAAATGTAGCCCCACATACCATGTAGCCCAGCATCTTGGGAACTTCCAGTGCATCACAAAGTAGGCCCCACAGTCCTGAAATCTGCCCACCCTAGATATTGATCATACCCTACACCAGTGATAGTGAACCTTGGCACTCAATATGTTCTTGAATTTCAATTCCCAGAAGCCCTGATTAGTAGGAGTTCTGACTTGGGCTTCTGGCAATTCTGACACACTACATTGGAGTGCCAAGGTTCACCATCACTGCCCTACACTACATGGGGAAAGTGGCAACCAGACCCCACATTATCTCTCATAAGAACAAAACACGTATGTAACCGTACAATGCTCTTTCTTTGGCGTCCTTCCCATGGAGGTTGTATTTTGCTGCAATGTAGTTGATGATGGCTCGGGTCTGCACCAGCTTCATCCCATCAATTTCCACCATGGGCACTTGCTGGAACAAGAGGGATCCCTCTTTTAAAAGGATAAAAATTGGGGTAGGGTAGAGAATAAAAAGCTGATTAGCAATCTATTTCTATCTCGCAACTGAAAGCTAATATATGTACTGTATGTAGTTCCAAGTTGATTCTGACTTATAGTGACCCTTTTGGGGTTTTTCCAGATGGAGAACACAGAGAAGAGGTTTTGTCATTTCCTTCTTCTGGGGGCTGCCTTGGGATGGCTGGCTCTTCTCCCTGCAGTCACAGTGGTGAATCAAACTCCTGCCTCTAGCTCTGCAGATACCTAAGCCCCACTGAGCTACCCAGCCATCTGACAGCTAATATAATCCCCTGTTACTTTGTTATTTTGGAAGTAGACCACTGCCCCAGGATGGAGTCATCTCCTCTTCTTCTTCTTCGTAATAACAGCTTTAAGATGCATGCAAAAGAATGGACTCTTGGATTTCCTCATAGAGCTCCTAGAGGCCATTTCACAGGTTACAGAAAAGATGTGCCCTGCATTTCATCAATGTTACCAACCAGGTCTTCCTGTTATATTCAGCAAGACTGTGTCTTTATCCAAACACAAGGGAAATTCATTCCTCAACCTTTCATCAATGTGGCTGTTGTGTTTCCTGCCCTCCATATCTATTTATAGCCAAGAATGCGATTATCACAGACCTCTAGGTTTTAAGACTCCATCTGTCATCATCTTTCCCCATCATCTACACATGATGATTGATGGGAGTGCAAAGGACTGCACTCTGCTAATTGTTGTTATCAATGAAACGGGTACTTACTGTTTTCAGCTACCAGGGCTGCAATTTATGGGTTGGAAGGTTGAACAATTAGTATTAATCCACAGAAAGTGTTTAATTAGGCAGTACAGTAAAAACCCTACCTACTTAAAAAGTCCGTTACCTAGACTTTTATGTAAATCGGTTTTTTACTTAACTCAAAGCAAACCCATAAGAAAAATGAATGTTTACATCACTCAAAGCAAACCCATAGGAAAAGTGATTTTTTTACTTAACTCAAAGCAACCCATAGGAAAATGATATTTACAATATGTAAATTGAAGCAACCCCATAGGAAGAATGAATGTTTACGTAACCTGAAGCAACTCCATAGGAAAAATGATTTTTTTATGTAACTCAAAGCAAGCCCATAAGAAATTGTGTTAAGTAAATCGGGACATTTATGTAAATCGGGATATGGTTTTAGTGCAAAAATCAACATGCAAGTCAAATTTTATGTAACTTGAGGCATATGTAAGTTGGGATTTTATTGTATATGTCATCTAAATTTACAAAAGAAGCATAAAATTCTAGCTACGTTTTGATTCCTGCAAAATTGTGAGATATCTATATGATGCTGAAATATAGAAGCAGAAGCTATCAGCTCAAACCCTTGACTAATCAGCGAACAACATACTAAAACTAAAATCTCATTTCCACACAAACTATAACAACTGTTACCTTTCCATCAATAAGGCTAAGTGGCACACTACTTTGGATACCTTGGTGTCATTATTCAGTGAGGAGTCCACACATTGGTAGACATCTCTGTGACGACATTCCGCACATGCAAATGGACTTGAGAAATCAAGTCCATTTACATGCAGGGTTATTTTTTAGCCATTTGGATATCACATCACCCGCTAGCTAGACGGACCATAACATGTGCCCTCTGCTTTCACCTGGCCCAAGGGATCTGACCGAGGGTGCTTTGGTGAGTTTTAGTCTCAGCCTAACATCATTGAGAAGTGATGGTCAACACTGCCTATTTAGACCACTCAAGCCTCCGTACCCCAAAAAGCCTCTCACCTAGCGGTGTGGCACACTAGAATCAGAAAACTGTGACTCTAGTTGGTATTTTGAAAAATAAGAACACAACCCACAAGGTCATCAGAGCCTTCCCAGCAGTTTCTTAACTACAAATCCAAATGTGTAAACACTGTATTTAGAAAGGAAGATCCTACGTAGTACTTTGCTAAGCATAACAACTGCTTAACAAAACCAAGTGTGGAATAACAACTTATTGTCAAAGGACTATAACTGGTACAGACATGTGTGACTAGAAGTTCCCCACACATACATTTAGATGTTTGAACTGGTAGCTGTGTTAGTCTGTACAAGCATATCAGAGAGTAAACAAAAACAACAACGACAAAAAGACAAAAATGTGTGGTGCCTTAAAGACTAACTCACATTTAAATACAATAGTTAGTCTTTAAGGTGCCACAACATTTTTGTCTGTTTTTTTCTGTTTTGTTTTGTTTACTCTCTGATATACATTTAGATGTTGATTACTATTAATGTTGGTACATCAAGGCGTAATGAGCAGTTCTCTGACCACCTTATGCTAAATATGCAAGTTTAATCTTCTCCCACTCACCAACAGGTAATACAATACCCTGAGCATTTTTAAAAGTGGTAGAAGCTGTGTTGTCATAGTATGTAATTCTCCCCAACTCCCTATCTGGCCTTTCATGTGCTTTACTTTCTTATTGGTTACATACACTTAAGTTTCACTTCTGAATGACACATAATGCATCTATGAAAAAATCCCATTGTGGGAGGGAATAAATGGGTTAATTGAAGGGAATAGGCCAGTAGTGGCGAACCTGTGGCATACATGACATAAGAGACATGCAGAAGCTTTTCTCCTGGCACACGTGTCATTGAGGGGAAGCCATGCCCTGCTCAGCCTGGCCAGCACCACTTCCTCACTACCCGTCCCTCTTTCTGCCAAAGGAGAGAGGAGAGGGGAGGCTGAAATCCCAGCTGGGAGACTGGGGTAGGGAGAGGTAAGGTGGGGAGAACCTGTGGGGGAGGGAGGCCCAGCGTGGTGGTGGTGATTAGGAAGGCCCGGCCAGGAGGAGGCCTGGCAGGGGGTGGGGAGGCCCAAGGGGGGGGGGAGACCCAACTTGTGGGAGGGTGGGGAAGCCCCATGGGGTTGGGGAGTACCCAGGGGTGGGGAGCACCTGCAGGGGAAAGATACACATGCAGTGTTGCTGGTGCACCTCGAGCAGCACACATGTGCATGCACCATGACTTCACTGGAGGCAATGCTGATGACATCACATGGGTATGTGTGCACTCGTGGTGCTTGCCCGCATGCAGAACTGAGGGAAATTATTTCTTCATAACCCCCTGTACCATCCAAGAGACCCAAGGGACTCTCTGAAACATCACATGGGCTAGAGCCATGAGCTTCAGGGAGTTGGGTGGATAAAAAATAAGCCCCAAAGCCTAGGAAAATCCTGCTCCAGATCTGTGTCATTTCTTGCTGTTTATATCCCTGATACTTCATGGCATTTGTGGGGGTCTTCCCAAGGAACAAATAACAATTTGTTTATATAGTATATCTCTGCTTGAGACACAAAGCTACAATTCTTTTCCTCCGTTGCTCAAGAATTCTGCTTTTCTTGGCTCCTGCTTAAGCTGAAATCCTCTCTGACATGTCAAATATTTGCTTTTTTATCACAAACTTACCTTCTAACAGCTTCTCGTATTGTTCTCTGGTTTCCAAATACTCCTCCTCAAACTACAGAGAAAAAACACACATGAGAAATTGTTTGTTAAGCTGTTATCAAGTCTGATCCAAGGACAGGCACCCGTGAGGTTTTAAGTGGCCACATCTGAGCAACAAGTATTTCCAAACGAGAATGACCACGTCTTATCTAGGTATGTGCCTTTCTAAGACTAAATCAGATTTCCAAAGCTAGTGAGATGCAAGTCAAGATTGGTTGCTTTCTTCATAAGGATATTTCCCTTCTTCCTATAAACCATTGTAGCACGAGTACATATTTCTCTGAATCATGCTTAAAATGGTTGCACAACAATTGAGGAGGGGGAGAGTGAGGTACCATGAAGAAATAAAAGAAATGATATGTGGAGTTACACAAGTACCTTGGAATCTGATTCTCTCACCATGTTCTGAACAAAGTACTTTCCAAAATAGATTTGGGTCTAGCAATCTGAACCATAACTAACTCACTAGCTAAATACTGACAATAAGATATGTGTGCTATAGGGCAGTAAGGCAAAAAATACACTAATAGGAAATATATAGATGAAAAATTGCCTGGATCTGGCTTTAGACAATTTCATCTTGCCCTTAATGGCCCCACCACATAAGCTACCATGATATAATAAGAGGGTGTTGCAACCATTTCTTTGATTTACATACCACTCCATTAGAACTACTCTGGGAGGTTTACAAGATTGAAACTTCTACTCCTCAAAACTCCACAATAACAGAATATAAATAAATGCATAAATACTCATGAATGTGGGGCGAGATACATGCCCCACAAACATGAACTTCATGTGGCAAGAAGCTGGCAAAAGTTTAACTCCTAGAGAAAATTAAATGTTTTCAGACTCCCATCTGCATTCTGATGTCCTGTTTTGTGATTCCTGTGTGTGTGTGTGTAGAATCTTCTAGAAAAACCACTATTACCCTCCACAACACTATATTCTATGTCAGCCAACAGACCTCCACACCAGCTGTTGCTAACAGCCATCGGATTGACTCCATTTTCCCTCTTCCATCAAAGTAGTACAGTTTTGGTTTGTCAGCCATGGTTTCACGATTTCCTGAGCTGAATAAAAATGAGATTAAAATGACACAAGTGTTATGTTTACTGCTATGACAACAGAGATTGTAATGAAACAATGCCATCAAAATATTTTATTAAATACACACCTAAAATCCAGCAGTGTTTTTCCTCTGTGTCTAGGCCAGACATGAAACTGCCACAATAAAGTCACCTTTTGGTGAGTTCATTCTGTAGTTCCTTTCACCTGACCTAACATGAGAAAGATTAGCCAGCAACACAAGGTTCCTATTATCAGGGTAAACCTGATTGTAGTTCAAAAATACCAGAATCTTCAAGGAGGCTCTTTCTGTGTACTCCATCCAGCAATGTTTATTAATGCTGTTGGGCTATAATCCTCCATCAGCTTAGAGCATCAGCTATGGTGGCTTGAACTGATGTTACATGGGAGTCCATCAACACATGAAGAGACACAAATTCTCTACAACAGGGTTTCTCAACCTTGGGCCCCCAGATATTCTTGGACCACAATTCCCAGAAGCCCTGATCAGCAAGTGTGTTAACTTGGGCTTCTGGTAACTGAAGTCCAAGAACACCTGGAGTCCCAAGGTTGAAAAACCCTGCTCTACACCAGTGTTTCTTAACCTTGGGTTCCCAGGTGTTCTTGGACTTCAGTTCCCAGAAGCCCAAGTCAGTACACCTGTTGATCAGAGCCCTTGGGAACTGAAATCCAAGTACGCCTGGGGACCCCAGCTTGAGAAACACTGCACACTTTTTAACATCTCAATTTTATATTTTAAATCATGTCCTTGTAGCATTAGGGCAAACCACACATGACATGTGGCAAGTCAAAATCATGCATACACTATATCCATTTACATAATACATTGCATCTAGATGTCATTGATCCTGAAGTACGAATCATAAAAACATACAAAAGGATATATCAAGAAGAGAGAGGCATATATGGAGAGGAGGTGCAAAAAACTATTCATAATGTTTGCTCTGGGCTTTAGCTACTTGTGTGTACAGAGAAAGTAAAAGACGAAAGCTGGAATAGAACTCTGAAAAGTATGGCTGGAGAGCTGGAGCAACCATGTAAACTAATCAAGAGGAATGTAGCAATTCAACTATTTCCTATCTTAACAACTAAAGGTGACATTACACCCAAATGATAAAGTACGGTAATCCTGATTTAAAGTGGAACTAGGGTTTACGTTCATTTCAGCAAACCACATTTTCAAACAATCATAGTTTGGACACAGAGGCAACATGGTTTATTTAAATTAGCAAGCAGATGCTCATTTTTTTCCTGGTAGTCCCAGTAGAGGAATAGAAGGGAGGCTCATTCGGAGCCAGATTTTGTCATATCCACCTCTCAATGCCATTTGTTCTCAGCAGACAATGACTCTCATGTGATTCAAGGCAAATATCTTTTGCAACTTTGTTTGGATTGGATTTTTGACATCTCCCCCTCTGTCTCCTCCCACCTTTGGCACACCAAATATGTTCTTTATAGTGGTCCTAGGGCAGCAATGACGAACCTTTTAGAGACCAAGTGCTCAAACAGAGGGGCAGGGTGAACTCTATACTGGGGGGAGGGAGAAAGCACTCCCAATGGGCTGCTGGCCAGAGGGGCAGGGTGAACTCTATGCTGGGGAGGTAGGAAGTATGCCATAGGCTCGGTGTCCTAATGGCATCATACTGTGAAAGATCTATGATGCCCCTTCAACGCAGAAGGTAGGAAAGTGAATGTATAGTCCCACAGGCAAAACTCCTGACACTAAACTTTTCTGACTCCACAGCTATGATGATGCAGTCTTAATGATATAACTCAGACTCTATAACAATAAAAGCGGCTGCAAGTCTGTTCAAGGCATAGCTCCAAAATTATGAAACCTAGACAGCAAAGGCTGACAAGCTTATTAATAGGCCCTAAAACTTGTTGGCTACAGCTAGGCTTATTTGATTTATAACATGTTAATTAATTTTAATTTATTCAGATATGGCTGAACATTTGAAATCAATAACCATTAGGAGAGAGACTTCATTAACCAATTTATGGGTTAGCAAATCAGATCTGTGTGCCTCAGACTACAACATTCAGAAGTCCCCAAGGAGCTTATGTCCACTAATTTGGGACATGTCATCCAAAAAAAATAAGATCTACATGCTTTCATGCTTCTGCTTGCAATTGGTACATTCTGATACCCAGGGAATCATCTGATGCAAACGGTTTGTGTAGCCCATCTCCTACTAAAGAGGCCGCCTTCTTCTGGGCATAGAGAGTCAACTATTTTTCTTTCTTGGGACGGGGTGGTGGCTGTAGGATTCATTCCTCCCAATCATATCCAGAGGTCTTATTGCTTCATTCCAACAGAACACAGAGAAAGTCTCTGACTGTTCATAACCACAAGGCTACTCCCACCTTGCGTGAAGCCAAGTACTTTGACCAGTTGAAAATAAAGCACTGACTTTTCCCCTCTCTTGGAGAAAATATCTTTTACTTCTTTATTTTTACCAACTCTGTTCTGCCATTAAAAGATGAGCCACATAATAAACAATTCATGGAAGCCAAATTAGTAACACTCTGGGATTAAAAAAAAAGAAGTATCTATTATGTTAGTTTCTCTACTTTTCAGCTACAGGAATCTTGGGGAAATTATGTGCTGGCACAGAAACAATGACCCACAGTTTTCAGCATTGCCGTGTCCCCAATAAGTGAGGGAAACAAAACCTGGAATTAACCATGAAGGCAGCTGCACCCCTGGGACGAAAAACTACTTATTGGTTAACCGAAATTCACAAAAGAGAGACCATGATGACAACAACAGTGTTACCAGGTTGGTAACTGATGACCCAGAAATGTGGATAAAGGAAAGCAAACCCTCTTCCTTCCTTCCAAGAGGGTACTTGAGGGTCAGGGTAGAGAGTGAGGAAAGAATTAAGAGAACCTATGGGAGATAGTGAAATTTTGTCTTAGTTAATGTTACAGTGCAATTTGGACAGGGAAAAATAATTAATCAAGATGTGGATGTAAAAAAGGTTGGAAAAAGAAATGCCACCACCGGTGGTAACTTTTAGACAAGCAAGATGGCATAAGGCAAAAGAGAGAGATAAAATGTGCCTGGTTCCAACTGGTATTCCTAAAATCAAGAAAAGACCCACAGAATCAACAAGATTTACATAAATTGATTCAACGGGTCGCTGTGTGCAGAGGACAGATGAGAACTCACAACCTTTGCTTCTGGCCAGAGAAACTCATGAGGAGACTGGCAAAACCACTCCCTGAATATCTCACTTACCTTGACATTACTCTTAGGGTAGTTATAACGCAGTTTGGACTCAATGGCACATAACCTGCACACACACTTCCCTTTGGGGATAAGGGACTATGTTCTTCTGGTGCAAGCTTGTTGAGTAATAAGAGTTTTATAAAAGAGACCAGCCAGGCCATTCTCAGCTCTAACAACTTTTCTGTTCTTGGCTTTTGAAGTGCAGTTGCCACATTTTAATATAATGCAGCTATTTATTGTTGAGACTTACATAAAAAAATATGTATGCTCTTAAAATCTGGTCATACATCTCCTGGGGAGGCAGCAAACATGCAGGTGCCTTCTATAGTGTTAATAATTTTTGTTCTGAATACTGTAGCTTTTCTGGAAATAAGACACTCCTTCTGGCACAAGACAGTCGCCTCCACAACTTGCTAGTGATTGTTTTAGATGTCAACTAGTTTGGGAGTCCCCAACCACCAGGCTGCCACTGGTACCAGGCCGTGTTGATGGGTGGCCGTGGGAGCCCCAATGGCAGCCTTCTGACCTCAACATGCTCCACTGGGTCTGCATGACAAACGGAGTAAGAGCACAGGCTTCAAACACAGCAGAATGGCAGGTGGCCAGGCCCCTCCTGCTTAAATTTAGTCCCCCCCCCCCCCCCCGGTTTGCAGTGTGATACCTCACTGCCCAAGTCAAACATTGTGGCTGGCAGGCAGCTGGGCCCCTCCTCCTTGTATTTATCATATTTTATTATGCACTTCCATCGTCCAATCCCACCCACCCCCACTTACTGATCTGTGGAAAAATTGTTTAGCATGAAACCGGTCTATAGTGTAAAAAAGGTTGGGGATCCCTAAACTAGTCCACACAAAACTCTACAAGGGGCAGAAAGTCTTTATCACCACCTTTCTCTGCCAATCCTATTGCTGTCTTATGCCTGCCATGAAACTTCCATGCTTTAACGCTGGCACCCAAAGTTGCAAATCATATTAAAACCAAATGGTTTGCAACTTTGGTTTCACCAACCCAAACTGAGGAGAATCAGCCCAGTAAATTCAAGCCCAAGCATGGAAAATGCAAGCTGTGCATGTTAGCAGTAGCTAGCCTTTCTTGGACGCGAGAAAAGCCTTCACTTTTCTGATACGGGAAAACTTTCCTGCACAACTTCTCCTCAGTTCTCTTTCTTTATCTTTGTTCTTGCAGAGAGTTTACTATTGCCTCTGCCCTTTTCAAAGCTAGACTGAAAACAGGGACAGGCACTTAGTTTCTTCCCCTCCCTGCAACTTTCATCACATCTGAGGGTTGTGTGTCTTTAGGGTCCACACTCAGCTATAGATGCATTTAAAATGACAGTACTGTGTGTCCAGTCATAAATGTCCAGTCATAAACTTTACAAATGGGAAGATTTAACCTAATTCAGGCAGATAAAACATGCTGATCAGGGGGTGTAGCTCATTTTTGTACCCCTCAGGGGTCCATTGCATCATACTACCATATTGGGGTATGGCATCAAAAACCCTGCCGACCCCCCTTGAACAGGTCATTTCAGCATTCAGAGAAGGCACACAGAGTGGGGACCTCGCCTGAGCGGCAATTAGCTCATCTGAAAGCTTCTGGTTTCCCAAGTAAAGCACACCCAATTCTTCCGTTCATGAGTAAAATGGCTTTTGTCTCCCTGCAATGCTCTAAAATTAGTTTGCAGTAACCGCTCCCCTCACTGTGGGTCAGAGCACAGCTCCGACTCTCTTCAGTCCCTGTTGACTCTGGAGTATAAGGCAGAAGGTTAAGTCATTTAAAATGCTCTTCACAGACCAACACTCCGCACCAAAGACAGCTTCGCTCCCAAGCTTGTGGCTAGAATTGTAATTCTCTTTCTGGCAGATTTGCAGACAGACAGGCAAACAAACAAACAAACACACAATTCCCATGTACCTTTCTTCACAAATGCCACTTGTCCCCAACCCTATCCTGTTGTATCTCAATCAGGAAAAGATGCTTTCAGCACCCCAAGGACTAACCAGTTCTATTTGACACAAGCTTCTTGTGGACTGAAGCATCTTTCCTAGATGCAGCGAGGCTGCGATCCACAAAAGTCTCCTTCTTCTTTAAGTGCCGTATGCAATTTTGAATACTGGCTCTTATTATGATGATCAGCCATGAAAATTGTCCTAGGAACAATATAATATAGTGGCCTTCCATTTGCCTTCTGCATCATAGCATGACACCTATACCACTGATCCAGTTCTGCGAGTCACTTTCTGGTCCTGAGCGCTTTTGGCACACAAAGTCCTCCTCAGCCCCAGGCCAGTATTGATGAAGCAACTGCCCTCCATCAAAATGGATTCAAGTGGGATTTAATCCACTTGGGGACCATCACCTTTCTCTGTGGACATCGCCACCCAAAGACATTAGTGCTCAGGGTTGTTAGGTTAGTTAACCACTGCCTAATGGTCAACGTTGAGTCAATTGGCAGTATAGTCTACTCTAGGGATTCCCAATCTTTTTATGCCATGGGCCTGACCATGCACCCCGGGCAGCTGAGCAGGCCAGACCACACACCCTCGAAGAGGACACATTTATGGCTGTCATAAATGTGGCCACTTCTGCCTTTATGACAGTCGTGGGCACATTTTATGGCTGACATAAACACATCCACTTCCAGGTACAGCGATGGCGGCACGGGCCACATAAAATGGTGCCATGGACCATGTCCAGCCTGTGGGTCATAGGTTGGGAACCCCTAGACTACTCTATTACCATAGCAGTATAACTTGGACAGTCTACACCAAACAGAATGTGTTCCTCTTTTTGAGGCACCACCAGACTCATGGCTTCACTGCAAGAGATATACTAGATGTTTACACAGATCATGACCATCACCACCCATAGTAAGGCGCTAGGACACATGAGAGTGAACAGCCATCCCAACTATCACCCCAAACCCATTCCCTCCCATCCCCCACCTGGGGACCTCAAATGAGGAGGTCTAATGTAATCACCATTCTGACAGTGCAATCTGACACAAACATCTCCCAGCACCCAGCTTTATGGGTAAACCCAACAAGTGTCTTCATTTCAAAACGGGAATACAAACCGAATTAATGACTTGGATGCGGGAGTGGAGGGAATTCTCATCAAATTTGCATATAACACAAAACTGTGTGAAAAAGCTAATATCTTGGAAGACAGGAGAAGAATTCAAAAAGATCTTGATAGGCTTCAATGCTGGGCTAACACCAAAAGAATGAAATTTAACAGGGAGAAGTGCAAAGTTTTACACCTAGAGAACAAAAACCAGATGCAGTTACAAAATGGATTATACAGTACTTGCCTCAGCAATACTAGAAATGGGAAGGATCTTGGAATTGTTGTAGATCACAAACTAAACATGAGTCAACAGTATGATATGGTTGCAAAAAAGGCCAACACTGTTTAAGCTGCATTAACAGAAGTTTAGTCATAGTCTCTAAAACATGTGAGGTACAAGTTCTCTTCTATTCAGCACTAATTAGACCACATCTAGAGTACTGTGGTCAATTCTGGGCACTGCACTTCAAGAAAGATGCAAACAAATTAGAGCAGATACAGAGAAAGATGATCAGAGGATTGGAAAGCAAGCCAGATGAGGAAAAACCGAAGGAACTGGGCATGTTTAGCCTTGGGGAAAGGAGACTGAGGGGAAACATGATAGCACTCTTTAAATACAGTACCTGAAAAATAATCATAAAGAGAACGGAAAGAATCTGTTCTCTATCATCCCAAAGAGCAGGACACCAACAAGCTGAAATTACAGGAAGCCAGATATAGGTTGAATATCAGGAAAAACTTTTTAACAGTTAGAGCAGTACAACAGTGGAACCAACTGCCTCCAGAGGTGGTGAGCACTCAAACACGGGAAGCATTCAAGAGAGAATAGGACAGCCATCTGTCATATCTGCTTTGATCTAGAGTCCTGCACTGAGCAGTGGGTTGGGACCAATGGGCTCAAACCATGATGGCAAACCTCGGCACTTCAGATGTTCTTGAACTTCAATTCCCAGAAGCCCAAGACCCCGTGAATCCACACAAATGGGTTTGCTGCAATTCATCTGGCCCGCGCCGCGTCGCCCTCGTCGCTCCTGGCAGGGGAAGTAAAAGGTGCCCATATGGAGGAAGGGTTATCCTGGAAGAGTCTTAACTGTACGGGCACGTTTTACTTCCGCTTCCAGGAGCGACGAGAGCGGCACGGGACAGATGAATTGCAGCAAACCCATTCGTGTGAATTCACGGGGGCTTGGGCTTCTGGGAATTGAAGTCCAAGAACATCTGGAGTGCCAAGGTTCGCCATCACGGGGCTAAAAGATCCCTTTTAACGCCGGATTCTATGATTCTAAGATGCAAATGCCAAGGAATCAAGTGGAAAATTCTTTTTGTTGTTGTTCAGTCGCACAGTCGATTCCGACCCTCTGCGACCCCATGGACCACTGTCCGCCAGGCACTCCTGTCCTCCAACATCCCCCTCAACTCGCTCAGCTCTGTGCCCATTGTCTCCACGATACCATCTAGCCATCTCATTTATGGCCATCCCCTTCTTCTTTTGCCCTCCACCTTTCCAGGCATCAAGGCTTTCTCAAGTGAATCCTCTCTTCTCATTTGATGTCCAAAGTACTTTAGCCTCATCTTTACTATTTGACCTTCTAAGGAGCAGTCAGGGTTTGATTTCTTCTAAGATCGACCTATTTGTTCTCCTCGCTGTCCAGGGGACTCTCAAAACTCTCCTCCAGCACCACATCTCAAAGGCGTCTATTCTTCTGCGCTCAGCTTTCCTAATGGTCCAGCTCTCGCAACCATACATTGACATAGAAAAATCTAGCGCCTGCCAAAAAGACCCACTAATGATGCGATCCCTTCCCCCAGCAAAAAATTATGATCCTGTTCCACGCCTCCCCTCTCTTCCTAAACCACCCGCGTTGAGTCCGCGTGTCTGAACACGCAACAGGGCAAGGGAGAAAGAACACCCTTCTTTTTTCCTACTTCTGCATCGACTTGGAAAAGTTTGGTTTTTGGAACTGCAACGCCCAAACTCCCCACCCCACCCCAGCAGGGTCAGTGTAGTCTTCAAACCACAAGTCCCGGACCAACTGCGCCCTGGAAGGCACCGCGCACGCACCTGGGAAGACGAAAAGCCATGCGAACCTCTCGCCAGTGAAAGCAGGCGGCGACGCCTCCCTCTTGAGTTTTTGAGCAGAGAGAAAAGGGGGCGTGAATGACTCCGAAGAAACCACCCAGTAATAAAAAAGTATGATTTGCATTTCGCCCAAAGGCTCTTGGGAAGTTGAGGAGAACTGGAGGAAGGTGGCCGTCTTTGTCACAGTATCACCTTGGCTTGTGCCTTCTTCTTGGGTAGCCACCGTGTTCCAAGCAGAAGACGTCACCAGTTCTGTCACCATGACGTCAAAAGTACAGTTTTGCTGAGGTATATATAAGGTTCAGGGCTACTCTTTGCAACGGATGTGAGGGCGATCTGGCTGCGGCATCTGTCACCCCATTGATCGCCAGGGTTGATTCGGCTGATCTGGCTGGCTAGGCGGGTGTCCCCTTCCTCCCTCACCGCTCCATGTGCGTCCCTCCCGAAGCTGCGCGCTCGGTAGAAGAGGACGACCGTCCCAGATAGAAGGAGTGTACCGTTCTTCGGTCAAGGGTATACGATAGCTGCGCTCCCCTGCTAGAACCTCCAAACAAGCTCAAGGTCCATTTGTAGGAGAACGTAGGGTAGTCAAGCTTCCAAGACTCCAGACACATCCAAGTAAGGCGCTGCACGTGGCAGTTTGCCCTTCTTTTCCCCCCCTCCATTTATGGAAAAACCAGAAAAGAGACATATAATAATCATTGTTACAAGGGAATTGATTACACGTTTCCCAACCTTTTTTGTTTTAAACTTCAATTCCCAGAAGCCTAAGTCAGTCCATTGGTCAAAGCTAAGTCAGAGCTTTGGGGAATTGATTCAGGCATCTGGGAATTGAAGTCCACCAGTGTTCTGTGGAACACAGTTTAGGAAACGCTCAGCACCAAAATACCCTTGTGCATCACTTAACCCAGTGGTCTGCAAATGTGGCTCTCCAGATGTTCTTGGACTTCAATTCCCAGAAGCCCCAATCAGCAGGAGTGCTGACTTGGGCTCCTGGTAATTCAAGTCCAAGAACATCTGGAGAGCCACATTTGCAGACCACTGACTTAACCCGACACTCTCTTTTAAGCAGCACAGCCTGAGTGTCGTTGTCGTCGTCGTTTAGTTGCACAGCATAGCCTGTTGTTTAGCTGAGTACCAAACCTGAAGTTCGTACGAGGAACAACATCATTAGGAAACTCACAAACTATCACACTGCATACATAATCTTTGGCCCCTGAACAGCATATGCTGCCCCAGTATGGAGTGAAACCACACATGCAAAACAATTTGACATTGCTGTTAATGAAGCGATGTGTATAACGTCAGGATGCCTCAAAACTATACCAGTTGAGAAAATATATTCTTTGTTGGTATCGCCTTTGTTTATCTCCACCCAAGATAACTTCAATATCATTTATCTGAAAAAGCAGCAATGATACCCTGATGTGTATTCAAATTTCTCTCTCAAGTTCCTAATTTCAGCTTCACATTTATCATGGCTAAATCTGTTTTAGCCTTCCTGTTCTCATCTGACAGGACATGCGGCTGCAGACTGGGCTAGTTCCAGCTGCCCCTTTATTTTCTGTAACTCTACCTATAGAATGATCATTTTCTGTAACTCTACCTCAGGGGTGCCCAAACTATGGCCTGGGGGCTAGATGCGGCCACTGATGCCAATTCCTCCATACGGGCATGTTTTACTTCCGCTTCCAGGCACGATGAGGACTTTGTGGGCCGGGTGAATCGGCATCAGGGGCCGCATCCAGCCCCTGGCCCATAGTGGCTGGCTCCCTGAACCACATGACCCCAGCCAGTGGCCTGAAAAGTTTGGTTGCCCCTGCTCTACCTCTTCTGCCAACTCTTTAAACTTAACACTTTCCTCCTGAGCAGCCCTCAGAACAGCTGCCATCTTAACACTTCTCTGCTACAGATTCACATTTAGCTCTTTCTAGTTCTGAGGCTAAATCTTTTTTTCCAACTCTTTACACATATGTTCAAACTGTGTGTTCTTCTTTAGCACCTGATGAATATCTGAGCAAGCATGCCACAAAGCCCATGCTGCACAAGCATCCTTTTTGCTCCTACCTGGCTTCAGTTCAACACAGTGACTAGTATACACCTTAATAAAGGGTGGCAACTGGATTTTCAGATTTTAAACCCCCAGGCTTCCAAGGGCAGTAGTGTCTCTTCAATACCCATTTCCAGTGGTGGGCTGCCAATTTTTTTTACTACCACACTGCGGGCGGAGCTGATGTAATGGGCAGAGCCAATGTCATGATGTCATAGCATTGTGGGGGGAGCTGACGTCATGACATCATGGGTGGAGCTAAAGTAAAAAATAAAATAAAAATACACATAAAAATAACATAAATACACACTACATAAAATACGCCCCCCCGACACACAAAGAAAACAAACCCTAGTTCCTTACCTTTGCTGGGGTCGGGCCATCAGGGACTCGGGGAGCAGCAGGTAGGTGGAAGCGGTGCAGTGGCATGGCCTAGCTTGGCCTGGCCCGGCGGTGCTGCCGTGGGAGCAGCGTTGGTGTCCTTCTGGGCAGCCGAAAATGGCTACTCGGAAGTGCGCATGCATCAAAATACTATTTGATGCATGCACACTGTCAGGAAACGACATATTTCCTCATGTTTCCCAAGGCTTGAGGCAGTAGATTATTCAGCTAGGCCTCATAGAAATCCTTTGTCCCTCTCTGCCTCATAGACTATGTGTCACAAGACTGCCTGTTTTCCAGTATTCCTTATCTTTCTGGCTAGCTGAGTTTCATGTTTTGTCTACTTGCTAGAACACTGATTGTACACGTGTGAAAACAATCCATTGTTTTGAGAAAGTTTCTCTCTGTTACCTGATTGGCCAAAGCTAACCCACCTGACTGCAGATTCTCCATTTTGCAGAGAAGTTAGTTAGTTCGATTCTGGATCTCAATGGCATAAGACCCTGGCTATGGTGTGGGATTATTTTTTTTTCTCAAAATGGTTACCTAATGAACCGTGACTGTGTACTGGATTGATATCTGTTATTGACCTTTTAATCTACGGTTTTCCATGGACTATCCTACATGAACCTGAAGAATAAAGCAGCTGTTTCTCTTTGAAGATTGTTGTTCTTTTATTGGCACACAAACATAGCAACACAAAGACATGCTACCAGAAGATACCTCCCTTGTTTTGCTCTATGCTCAACTCCACTGTCGGAGCACAGTAGGAGTTCCTTTTATGCGGCTCAGCTCTCTCAAAGGTGAGGCAAGGGTTAAGTTCCAGTTAAATGGGCAGTAGGCCCAGGAGCTAATGGGAGGAACCCTTGCGATGAGACGGCTGATAGTCTGACACACACTTCTATTTTTCAGTGTGCATGCATCAAATGGAGTTTTGATGCATGCGCACTTCCAAGCAGCCATTTTGGGCTGCCCGGAAGAAACATCCGGAGGGTGGCTGGAGAGGCAACTGAACCAGTCACTCGGGGGTTTACTACCCCCTCGGCAATCTCCTCCGGATTTCTGCTACCGGTTCAGCCAAACCAGTCCAAACCAGCAGCCCCATTTCTCTAACTTAGGCCTTGCTCACTCCTGCTGAGCATAAACTCAACACCATTTAGGAGCATGGCCACAACTATTCCTCTTCTGTCAGTTACTTTTCCAAAAAGACATCACACACCAATGGCTATGCTATGTTTTTTGGACACCAAAAAGTCAAGTTGCTAGCTTTCTAGTGTTGCTGAAAATGGGCAAATCACAGCTTGGATGACTGCGGGTACCAAAAGGAATACATGCACTACATGTAGGAGAGAGAGAGAAAGGCTTTATTCAAAGTACACCTACTGGCTCTTTGCCTTGCAGCAAAGAGACAACCCCCCCTTTTATAAACAAGGCTGAGACAGCCAGTAGCTATATGAATCCCAATAGATCAAAAGTGGTTTGACCAGGTCCCCTTTATCTTGCACCAAGTTATTTTACCTGCACATACACAGAGATATGGGGAGGGGGGAAGGGAGACTTTTTACCATTCAGTTCAAAGTGGCTTTTCTTCGGCTACATTAGAACTGCAGGCACATTGGTGACCACAGCTAGAGAAACTCCACCACCCCCTTGCCTGCTCCCATGGTTAACTCTTCAAGGCTAGTACTGCAAAATATTCTGATGAAACTATACTTTCCACCATCTCAAAGCTACCTTTCCTCTTAAAAAGACAGCTCATGGACTAGGAACACAAAAAAGGAGAACACAAAATCTCTAGACCAGAGGTTCCCACGGGCTGTATCCAGCTCACAACACCCATTCATGTGGCCCCCGACCCTGCCAAGGTCATCGGAGAAACAAAATGGCCACTTCTATCATGCAGGCAGGGCAAAATGGCCATCTGGCCCTCAAAGCTGACTGAGAGTGGATGACCTGGCCCTTGGCTTGAAAAGGTTGGGAACCCCTGCTCTACATTTCCTAATAATGCCAACCTCAAGACTACCCAGGCACTAGCAGTTCCTCAGTGGCTTTTTTACTCAGAACGTCTGCCTCGACCTATTGAAAATGGCACCTTACCTTCACATTCTAAGTAAGTGTCTCAAACAAGAGGCAATTTCAAGACAACAGTATTTTCTGAGCCTTGAAATTAAAAACTCACAGGGCTGCTTTCCTACTCTCAAGGGCAGTACAGACTCTAAAAAGGCTCTTTCTACTATCCAGCAAGAGAGGATGGAGTCGTGTTGTGTCTAAGGAGTTGGTCCTGTATTCTAGGACAGAGGTAGCAGCAATTGACTGACCAAAAGGAGGGAAGAACACAATAAAGGGGCCAGTCAGATAGGGAACAAAATTCAGAAATATACACATTACTTAAGTCAGCATCCAGGGGTTATTAAACTAACACCTATTCTAGATCCCTGACCCAGGGAGCATATTAAAGTACTCCTGTGGAGTTTCAAAGTAGATCCCAGAATAGCCAAAGGGGAGAGCCGACGCAGCACTTTTAAGGATGGTTTACTAAGGGGATTTTCCAAGCCTTGTTTCTGTCCCCTAAAAAGTAGATTTGTTTTAGCCTAGGGTGCTCAAACTTTTTGGGCTGTGGACCGGTCACATGGCTCAGCAGGCCAGTCATGTGGTTCCTCCCACTGAAAGTGGAAGTAAAACATGCCTTGCAATCTATTTTGCAACAGGATGAGATAGATTTGAAGCTGCCATTTTCTCTGCTTAAACCAGGGGTGTCCAAACTATGGCCCATGGGCCGCATCCGGCCCCAATGCCAATTCATCCAGCCCATGCCACCCTCATCGCTCCCAGAAGCGGAAGTAAAATGTGCCTGTACGGATCTGGCCCACGGGTTGTAGTTTGGGCACTCCTGGTTTAGTCTGACAATGTCTCAAAAAATAAAAATGAGGCTTTCAAACTTCAGCACCTTGCAAGCCAAACCTAATCTGGGTTTGTATTTGGGATACTCTTCCCTCCAGTTTATTTGGAAGCAAATCTCAGAAGAAAATCTATTTAGGCATTCATTTAACACTGCAAAACTCTTGTATGGATGACATGGAACAGAAACACCTAATAATCCTAACAGTTTAGCAATGCATTCCTACACAATTCTAGCAGATTTAACAAAAAGGCACTTCCAGCAGCGCATGTCTAGCAATGACAATTCTAAAACTGCATTTCTTACAAAATGTTCCCAGTACCAACATGCAGGAAAGTGTCAGCACACTCAAGGAGGAGATTAAGAATTGCCCTCAGCCTCACTGTGCCAATACACTATGCTTACATTTTCAATGTAGATGTGGAGACACTGACACGTATCAGCCTGCATCCTCTACCAATTGATTACAAAAATGCTCTCAGAGCACATGTGTGAACCCACACGTTTAGAGACACACCACCAAGGGATTTTTGAACTGTAGCCTTAGTGCATCTTGGCATAGGTTGGGCTGAGTACTGTATATCACATTCACAAAGGAAATGTTTACTGAATACAAAATAATTAAAATGCTGTATAGCAAAGATTTACAAGATATAATTAATATGGGGAAATATACAAAGAAAAGTGAGAGTAGATTCTCTTCTTCTGGGGGCATCCTGGGAATCTGCAGCTTGCCCAAGGCCACAGAATGGCTCTACTGGGAGGCAAAGTAAGGCATTCCCATCTTCCAACCTCTGGCTCCACAGCCAGATACTTAAAACTCATTGAGCTATCCAGCCAGCTGGAGGCCCTATTATTAGCCTGTTGTTACTTATGCATAAGAATCCTGGCCACTAACTCCCAGGCTGACCTTGAGCAGTGTCTCAGTGTACTTTGGCTGTAGAATGAGCACTTCGTCATCTGAACAATCAGCTTCCCATTTTTATTGACGCGTTTTAGCACTTTTATCTTAAATGACTGGTTTGTGGTTATGACTGGTCTTAGTATCTCATGATTAAGTGGGATGTCAGTGTTGAAATGGACAATCTCATTTTGAACTCATTTTGTGTTGAATCCACACTAAGAGGTGAGTAATAAAGGTAACCGAATGTAGTCTCCTACATTACTATAGATTCCCCTTACATGACTTGCTCTATTGTAGGTGTCTTGGTTCACCATACTTTTGTAAGCTGGATCTATTTGCTTTAGCATCCATTTCCCATTTCAGACTTGCCCACTCCTTACGTTAGACCGATTTTAGCCATGCCTTCCTATAACAAAGAATACATCTACTTTCATCTATGAGATGCTACATAGTCTGCATTTATAAATTCAGAGAAACTAGGTACTCTCTAGTTTTAACCAATCTTTCTCCTTCCTTTATTTCCAGGTGAAGACACCTGGGATCAAGTGCAGAGAAGTCCCCTTCTCTACCTTGGATGCAATTTTCTCCAGCAGCTGTAAAAAAAAGGGGTGTGTATATATATAATTGTTTTTTAGCGAGAAGTAATACAAGTGCTTTTCTGATCCAAAATACTGTATCATTTATTGCAGTGATGTAATTAAAGTGTTTACTTTTGACTAGATCTTCATATTTTTTATTGGCAAGAGTAAACAGACCCATAAAATGTGTAAATAGCAAATGGAAGAGTTGAGAGTATCAGGCACAGACAAATTCAAATGGATGCAAGAATTATTGAACAGAATTACTGAAAGAGAATTCTCAAAACCAATTTATTCTGGAAAGAGGTCTTACAATATAAGAGGAAACTGTTCGCTTTTAAAAAAGAGATCACAAAAGATACAACATAGAGAACATGCTGGATTCATACTACCAAAGTCTACCTATTGACTGGCATCTAAGTTTGTACAGTACTTGTCTTCCATACACATTTGTCTTACCTACAGGACACCCGTTTTTGCTGTTAGTAAGTTTTTCATGGCTGCAATAATGCATAACCATTATTAGATTTGTAGTTGTAACAGATTTGTTTAACACTCATCAAACAATGAGACATTTTGGGGAAAATAAGTACATAGATAATACGCATACATTTCACTAACAGTGTAAGCCAGTGTGGATCCTAAGAATGAAGAAAGCTATTCCAGAGTTATTACACAATCCTATGGATTATAATTATGTTTGGTCAAACTTATTCCTTTGCAAAAAGAAGTGCTCAGGATTGCAACCCAAGTTTATTGAGAAGAACAAAATATACAAGGTTGTATTTCTATTTTAGAACATTTTTTTATAAATAAATTTGTAACGCAGAAATTCATAACTCCACATATTTTAAGACTTTGAAGATTAGATCATTGAAATGGAATTGTTCCCCATAAAACATGAATATTCAGTGACGTTTTCTGAATTCAAGCACATGTATTAAATGTAAGTGATTGGCTACATCAATTTTCCAAGCAACAGAAAGTTTCTGAGCTACAGAATGTTTCTGAGCTACATCAATTACAGGTCTAAGCATCTTTACAAGAAAAGGGAGTCCACTGACTTCAAAGGGTGCCTTCTTCATCGCGCTTAACATTGCTTCCTTAATAAAGGAAAAATTAACAAAATTGAAATGTTTAATAAGCCATAAGAGTTGCACCATTTCTTTTGCATTCTAAAGGAGAAGTGGGGATATGTTTTCCTCCAGATGATATTTAAGTGCACTTACCAGCAGCCTTATTGAATTAAGCAAATTATAAGGATGGCAGGAGTTAGTCTTATAACATATGAAGCTGTTCCCTCTTATTTTAATAAAGATAATGACTTCTGGTAATTTTTACTGCCCCCAGAATAGGAAAATCTCTGTACTGTATTTCTTTGAACACTGTAACAATTGATTTATTGTTTTATTTAATGTAATCCCTGAAAAATACTTATATCAGACAATACCCAGTGAAAGTGTAAAAATATCTAGTCAATAAGAAATTGATCTCATTGTATATGGAATTCAAATTATACTACTGAAGAATGGTTTCTGGAACTATGCTGTCATTGCAGAATTGAAAAATTTCAAGGACATCTACTTACTAAGTCATCACAAACAGGGGAAAAGTCATGGAAGATTACAGTGGACCAGAGAGTTATGGTTAGTCTGGACATCACATATTATGGCCACTTCACCATCCATCACTTTGCCCTTTAGCACATAGTTATTATTTCCTGTTTCTCTCTGAAAGTCAAACATCTCACACAGGTAATTCTGGCCAAAGATAGGAAATTTACCAGATGTGCATGTGGGTGGAGGATGTGTTGCTAATGACTGTGCAGGAACACAATCCACCACACAAACAGTAATCATTAGACCATGTACTTTCCCTTAGTAGTTAATAAAACAGGCAGAATCAAACTGCAGGGATGGCAATAGTCAAATTTCAGATCAGAGCGTTAGCAACCATCCAGTTATTAATTATTTCTAAGTCCCTGAATTTTATAGATAAGAGTGAGTTAATATCTTACTTAGGAAAGGGTTGGAGCATTTGAAGAAAGAATCGTGGCATGCTCTAAAACACACACGTCTGCTACCTTTCTTTTCACCTCTATTGTTGAGACAGAAATCACTTTTCTCAGACATTGCTCTTTAACTTGGCCCTTGAAGCAATCATTAGCCACATCCCTTTGGCATTCAATAGTCTACTCATTGGAGACCTGCCTGCCAAAGACAATGAAGGTCAGGGCTTACACCCTGCAGTCAGAAGCAGAGACTGGTTGTAATGTTATTTTTTTGAACCACAGTTTCCAGAATTCCCCAGGGAGTAACGCCCACAGGCATGATTGGCTGGCTCTAGCCTTCCTAATCCAAAAAAGTCATTTTCTGAGAAAACACCCTCCTGCCTCATCTGAAGCTGGATTGGTAACTGTGGATCTCTACCCACATTGGAAAGAAACCAATGCATGGTCCCACCTTTTCTTCTACTCTGCAGAAGAAAGAAGAAACAAACAGGATGTATTTCAAGGCAGAACATTATTCCCATTCCAGGCTGGAATATTTTGGAAACAAGGCTGTGGAAAAAGATGATGATTCTATTCTCAAGACCAACGTCTGGATCTGTCTGGTTTCAAAAGCCCCGTGTTGATTCATTGTTTCTCCCCAAGCCTTGTGCCATCTCTGTGAGACGAAATGCTTTGATTAGTTTCCCACTTTTAATTCAAGAAAACAATATGATAGGGTCTCTGTGTGAAATGTAATGAAAAACATGTCGTAGTCTCCATACAACAGAAACAACCAGCTGCGTTGCTCTCAAAGAATGCATAGGGTTTAGTCTGTCAGCTTCTACACTACTTATGCACTGTACCGCTCCAGTGCCTGCATTTGTGGCTCACTACGGCCTACTCAAATTTGATCTTACCTTCTAGAAGGGGTGGAACCCAACATGTGAAGACAACCTCCTAATGATACAAAGGACAACATGTGCCACCCTTCAACAAAAATCACCCTGTTGTCTTTGGAATGGGAAAAGCCAGGGTATAAACATGGAAGGTTGGCAATGGAACACATAAAGAGATCTAAATTTGCTGCTGGTGTTTACCTTAATTCCTCTAGGCACCAGCTTTGTCATATTTAATATGGCTATAAATATTCTCCAAGGGCTATGCTATTCCTGTTATTCACCACTGAAGCAGAACACCTCTGTTTACAGATAGTTTTTCTGTCACTGTGAAGTAAGGCTAGCATTAAGCATAAACGTGCATGAGGCCAGGCCAAGGGCTCATTAATGGACTTCTGATGGCATACACCAGGGGTTCCCAACCTAAGGCCCATGGCGCAATTTCATGTGGCCCTCCAAGGGAATTTGAGAAACAAAATGGCTACCTCCTTTGAAGCTGTTGGGCCAAAATGGCCACCCCAGTCAGCAGGCAGGGCAAAATGGCCGTCTGGCCCTCGAAGCTGACTGAGAGAGTGTGACCCGGCCCCCAGCTTGAAAAGGTTGGGAACCCCTGGCCTACATCAACTCCTTTACCAGTTCACACAATCAACAGCATCAAATTAGCAGAGCATATTATGGTAGTGTTTGGGGGCTGTACTTTAAAACACCTTCGGTTGTGGGGCATAGAAAAACAGCTAAACTGAACCTGTTTTCCTTGCCAAATGTACTTTATTAATGTACACTTCTTAGCTTTTTAAACATAACTACCCCAACTTACAGTTTGAAGTGCCATAACCCATGAAAAATATTATCATTCAAACTGGTTGCTTTTATAAACTGATCCTAGCAATTCTCAGTCATGCGAAGGGCAACCCAGCCAACTGTTTTTGATACTGTATTGTATTTTGCTATCACATAGAGACCACCAATAGCATTATTATAGCTGTTATATTGTGGAGTTTGTTAGAAATTATGCTTAGCTGAGTTATTTGCAATACCTCATCCACAAGTATTTGGCAAACAACCTTCTTTCTAAAATACAACTTAATTATATTAAATACTGCTTTAATTTGCTACATTTATTCACTTATTTTAAAAAGTGAACAAAAAAAGGAAAATAATTTTCTTTTTAAAGTTCATCATATAAAACTTATTTCAAAGTTCATCATATAAAAATGCAAAACAACCCCCCACAATTCTAAGCTCATATACAAATGTGTATTGGTTTTATGAAAATAAATTGGCCCAGTCATATAATAAAAACAATACAAAAAAGTTACAAGATAGTATTAAAATACATACACCTAAAAAATAAGTCCTATGAAACAGTCTTGAAATGCACTAGAAAATCAGGATCGATAGATTTTTCTGTTAATAAAATATTCCTGGAGATGGTCTTCATCATTGGCCACTGTTAGAGATACGCACGTTCAAGCTCAAGAATTCAACGATGACCACCATATTTTGAAGACCAGTCAATTCGCCCATGGACTGGTTGAACTGGAGGTGGGAGAGGAAAAAGCACTGGTATGCTTTTTACAGGCATATTACACGATGTTCTCTCGATATGAGATGTCACAGATTTCAAAGAAGTGTATTCTATAAATGCATAAGAGAAGAACAAAGAGAAGAACAAATAGGTTTGGGTTTAAATTCAGGTTTCCAAGCTAAAATGTTGAAACCAAAGTTCTACTTAGAGCAGTGGTTCCCAACGTGGGGCACACGCCCCACAGGAGGACTTCAATTCCCAGAAACCTAAATCAGTACATTGTGCTTTGGGGAAGTGATTTAGGCTTCTGGGAATTGAAATCCAAAAACCAAAGGGTGAGAAACCAAAAACCGAAGGTGGGTACCATTTCAGTCTTAAGAGATCCATAATGTATTCTAATAAGCTAAACTTGTTATTCTGTAGCAGCCATTTTCAACAATTGAAAGCAAACTGGGTCTGCAGTACAGTAAAATCCTGTATAACGAAGGTCTCTTATAACGAAAAACTTGTAGAACGAAAGGAATTTAAAGAAAAACATTGCCTCGTATAGTGACATTTTTGTTATATGAAGCAGTGTTTCTCCCAGGGTGGTTTCCAATGCATCCCTATGGAGATTTTCATTATATGAAGCAAACCATAGGAAATTTCATTATATAAAGCATGCTTTGTATAACGGGAAAAAAATGCACAATGAAAAGCCTCGCAGAACGAATTATTTTTGTTATACAAGGTACCACTGTACAGTATTAGTAAATAAGGGTCTCAGTATTATAGTTATGGTAAAGGTCACCCTTGTCCAAAAGCTTGTCTGCATCTGCAGATGTTTCCGTAGTCATGTGGCAAGTATGACTAGATGCTGGGGTGCACGGAATGCTGTTACCTTTCCCACCAAAGCAGTACCTATTTATCTACTTGTAATTTCTTAATTCTAGTGCAGTGACACCACTTGCTGTGCTCCATAGCACCATCTGTAGAAACAAAACAACTTACGGGAGGATGGATCTATAGTAGGAGATGGATCAATAACAGGTGCTAATTGAACTCTCTGGCCAGCAGAGCCCACTTCCTTTTTCAAAAACGAAGGGATGTAAGTACCCGTTAGCCCATTTAATCCTGTTCGGCCTGAAATAAATCCCAAACCAAATGAGAGAACTGAGATCAATACAATAGAGTCAACACAAATGCTCACAAGGTACCATCTATCTTTTGCAGCCACTTCCTTGAAGGAAACATCTGTTAATACTTAATCCAGGTAGTGCATCAGAATCCGATATTTATCATCGTTTCAAAATCAGCAGCTGACATGCTGTTTCTAAGTGAAATAAGTCATAGTCAGAGTGGGCCTATTCCAGGTGTGACTTACTATGCTAAATGCTGCTGAATACAGGCAGAATTAAAACACTGAAAGAAGATGGATTGGGACCTTTAATCAATTTGATAGTTTTTGCAAATTAACCAGGTGATTTGTAGTTCTTCTCCTTAATCTAAAGAGAAAGGGAGAAACTGAGTAATGCCAGATCCAAACCCTTCTCCACCCAGACTTATAGCTTCAGTGCCAGCCAGTGGTGGGATTCAGCAGGTTCACTCCAGTTTGTCAGAACCAGTAGAAAAAATTCTGGCTGGCCCCTCTGCCCATCTAAGTTTTGAAATAATGCAGGACTTTGCTACGGCCACCATACCACACCCACAGAGTAGGTAGTAAAAAAATGTGAATCCCACCACTGGTGCCAGGGTTTGGATTATCCTAAATGCACAGAAACAACTCCTGAAGAAGATGGTGGTATTTTTGAATCGCAATTGGGTGAACCCTGGTAATGGCAACCTTGTGTTGTTGGCTAATCTTTCTCACACTAGGTGAGGTGGAAGGAACTGCACAATGAACTCACCAAAAGGTTGTCTTCATTTGGGCAGTTTCATGTCTGACCTAGACACAGAAGAAGAATTCCCTGACTAGTGCATTGCTCTAATATGGTCAACTTTGAATGAGCCCAGCCAGCTACGTCGTCGTATTTAAAATAGCTAAAGGAGCATTGAAAACACGGGCCTCGCCCTCCTGTGCGCCATTAGATCCTGCTACGGTAGTGGTTGGACCTCCTGATGGAAAGAGGCTGCTAAAATCTCAAAACACTGGGAGATTATGCTTTGATCCGTCACATCAAACTGATGTGTGAAACATGGATCAACCAAGTAAGCAACTCCCATAACCTCCCCAGGGTGGGAGGGATTTGAACTGAGCACAGCATCAAATGGTTTTGCGATGGCAGCTCAACCTGCCCTTGGCCACAAGGTCCAGTTAGGTCTGCTCTCTTGCCTCATTCAGTTATACAAGTGGCACTGGAGACCAGCTGGACTAGGAATGAGTTCAACCCCCACTGCCCCAATTTTAGCTTTTGTCCCAAAAGCCAGCTATCTACGTTTGTTGCTGTTCAGTCACATAGTCGAGTCCGACCCTTTGAGACCCCATGGACCACCACACGCCAGGCTCCTCTGTCATCTGCCATCCTCTATAGTCCATCCAGATCTACACTGACCGCATCAATGATGTTATCTATCTACGCAGCATATCATGAATTATCTTTAGCAGCCCTTTGTGTTTACAACAGTAGGGAGTTCAGATCCAAATCTGATGGGGCTCCTATTGTATGCAGTGTATCAATACAGTAGGAACTCTGCAAAATGAAAAAAGTCCATTCTGTGAGGTGTTTCGTTATACGAATTTTATACCCTGCATTACAAATTTTTTTCATTATACAGGGTATACCTTGCATAACGAAAAACTCATAGAACAAAAATCTCTATGGGATGCCTCATACAATGAAAATCTTTAAAATTTTCATTGTACAATGCATCCCATAGAGTTTTTCATCATACGGGGTTTTCATTATGCAAGGTATAAACTGTATAATGAAAACATTCATAATACAGGGTATCGTGGTTAGCGCAAAGACGCTTCGTTATACGAATTTTTCATTATGCAGGGCATTCGTTATATGGGGTTCCACTGTATAACAAGAGGTTCTGTGCTTTCCCATTATCCATTAGACCAGAAGCTATCATTGAGACTACGACCATCACATTTCTTACTGGGATTCAGCCTGGCCGTCTCTCCAGCCACCACGGATGTCTTTCCGGTCACGTTAGAACTGGCCCACGGATCTTTGCTTGAGATGGATACATTATTCCTTGTGCTTATTCCTAGGATAATAAATAAGCTGTTGTTAACCTGCTGCAGCACAACATTTCCTTTGATAGCTTCTTGTTTCTGCTTCCATTTCTATACTGGAAGAATTCCGGGAGACCTGGTGGCACAGGGGTTCAACTGCTATCCTGCAACCAAAAGGCTGTGAGTTGGATTCTGACCAGGGATCAAGGTTGACTCAGCGTTCCATCCTTCCAAGGTCGGTTTGGGGCAAAATGCTAATTAACCTGTGAACCACCCAGAGAGAATGCACTAAACGCTATGGGGTGGTATATAAGTGTAATTGCTTTTATGTGCCTGACTGGTCAACAGGGGCAGGGAAATTTTCGGCCAAAGATAGGGCAGGAAATCTGTGGCTCTTCACATGTGTATGAATGCAACTCTCAGCACTTGTCCCCATTAGCTATGCTTGTTGGGACTGATGGACACTGCTGTCCAATCGTATCTGGTTCATTGCCATCGCAGAGTTGGCATCAGCACATCTGGGGCAGAAAACTCATTCTATGTCTAACCGTAAAGGAATGTAAGACAGCGGCACCGTGAGACACACAATGAAATGCTCCAAAGGTTTATTGACATTGTGACAGAGATTCCACTTTGAGCAGCTGACTGTTGCAGCATTTGCAACAGCTGTGTTCTTCTTCTGCCCTATCTGAATCTGAATATAGGCAATCACCATGGCGATCAGCCATGGAGACCGTCCAGAGCATATAATTGTGTGGCCTTTCATCTGCTTTCTGCATTGCAGCTGTAGACAACTATACCACTGATACAGTTCTGTGAGTCACTTTTTGGTCCTGTGCCCTTTTGGCACGCCAAGTCTTCCTCAGCCCCAGGCCAGTATTGATGAAGCTGTTGCCCTCCATCAAGATGGATTCAAATAGGATTTAATCCATTTGGGGACCATCACCCTTCCCTGCGGACTTCACCACCCAAGGCCGTTAGTCCTCAGGGTTTTCAGGTTAGTTAACTGCTGCCTGGCGATCGGTGTTGAGTCGCTGGCATTATGGTCTACTCCAGGGGCTCGCAACCTACAACCCGCCTGTGACACCATTACAACCAGCCTGTCACCAATTCCTCTTTACCCGGTAGTAGAAGCAGATGCGTTTATGTCAGCCATAAAATGTGCCCGCTCATGTGCAAACATGCCCACGGCTGACATAAACGTGGAAGTCGGTACATTTATGTCAGCTGTAAATGTGCCTGCTTCCACTCTGCCTGCTCAGCTATTCTGGGGGCATGGTCCGGCCCATGGCACAAAAGGTTGGCCACCTCTGGTCTACTCTATTACCATATCAGAATAACCTGGCCAGACTGTATTGAAATGCCAATTGTCTCCAGCCTCTGCGAAAGGCAAAAGGCTTCCCTGTCCTTCCTTTCAGTTGACCAATGAGTGACAGGGACTTGCCAGTGCCCTGTTCCTACAGGCAGAATCCTTCACTACTACCAGTGCTGCAGCATCACATTTTGTATCTGTACTATCCCACACACAAAGGATCATAATTGCCCATAATTTGCAATCTGGGCAATGTCTCATGAGAGATTAGAAAGAGAAAAGAGCCAATCATAACAAGTGATAAGATTTGGATATGAGAGTTGCAGGGCCAGGTCTATGTCATTCTATGCTACCAGGCGCAAGGGATACACAAATGTGCAGCCTAGCTTAACTCACAGGATTACTGCAAACTCCAAAAACACCAGTAAAACACATTCCTTAAAAGAAGAATGGGATTACCAGTGTGACAAAACCAAACCATCACAGTTTACAGATGTTTTAGAATTGATCACATACAGGGAACAGTTTGATCAATACATTTTTAAATTTCTGTAATGGAAAACAGATTTGTCCCCAAACTATTTTGTTCTTCCTTACATCATTTACAAAAAATCTAAGTTTATGATATTTTTTGAAATTTCATAAACAAACAAATCAGCCATGTGATCCATATAAAAAACAAATGTAGAAGAAGAAGATACCCTTTTTAAATCACTAAACAAAAAAATCATTGTGGACTTTCATGATTCAAGATCACTTTTTCCAGGCATGCAAAGGTAGGGAAATGAAAGTCCAAATGTTTGTGGCATGGCTGTCTGTTTGCCAGGTTCCATTCTTAAAAATAAATGTGAAGTAGCCAACGATTTTATATCCCTCCTCTATTTAACAAACACAGACCAGGCCTCTGCTTATTGCTCTTCATCTACATTTGAAAATTCAATCTCAGCAACAGCCACCAGTATTTAGGCCAGTGATGGGAAACTTTGGCACTCCAGCTTTTCTTGGGACTTCAACTCCCAGAAGCCCAAGTCCCTGTAAATCCACACGAATGGGTTTATTGCCCATACTGGGCTTCTGGGAGTTGAAGTCTAAGAACAGCTGGAGTGCCAAGGTTTGCCATCACTAATTTAGGCAAACGGGTTAAGAAAGAGAAGTCTTTCTACAACAAGCACTGAGAGATCTGGGACTTTAGGCTGCCCTCCCCTATTCAAAGTCTAATTTGCCATATTTAACAAAATGTCACAAGAAAGATTTTGTTTGTTTGTTTACTAACCAGGTAAATACCTAGAATGTTTCAAATAATGTTGTTTGGCTGCAGAAACATGCAACGTTGGTGTATCCTGGCGAAGGTAGGAAGGTGCACTGTTTCCAGTCCCCAGACAAACTGATGGCTTCAGATCCAAAATATTTTCAAACCTGCAACCCAAATGAAACAGCCATGTTTATATTGCATGAATTTCAACTCCATGAATAAGGACAGCGTGCCAGTTTCTTGGCAGAGGAACAAAACATACAATGACTATTCTCCAGGAAGCAGGAGACAAATTCGGACGGGCCCAATGCAAACACAGGCATGCGTAACATGCTGTGATGCTCAAATACAAAAAGCCGTGACCAGGCGGAGCTTTTAGTCTACAGAAAGCAGTTTAAAAAAAGATACCCTATACACCAGCGGTTCTCATCCTTTTCATGTTAAGGGCTGGGTCACTCTCCCTCAGACAGCTTTGAGGGCCAGGTGGCCATTATGCCATGCCTGCCACACATGGCACTTCTGGATGTGGCCAAGGCGGTGGTGGGGCACATGAAATGGTGTTGTGGGCTGCATCTGGCCCCCGGGCAATAGGTTGAGCACCCCTGCTATACACAGAAGGTTCCTGTGGCACCATGGGAGGAGGAGAAAGCCATGAACAGGGGAGAAGGGAAATAGCACTTATGGAGTGCTACTGAGTAAGGTTGTAACTCAAAGCACACTGACTCAGAAAAAGAAATACATGAAGGAAGCAGGATCTATGCTCAAGCAAACACGTGTAGTAATGGGCTTTACTTGGCTGGGAACAAACTCTGGTAACCTAAGTGGACTGCCAGAAGTACACATTGGCTAACACTACAAGAGGCTGATGCAGCATACAATCAGTAAACTTTGAAGGACAGTATCAGTGTCCAAAACACACTAAGGCCATCACCATCACGTGCCATCCCATAAGTCAATTCTGACTTGTGGTGACCCTCCTCCAGTGTTTACAAGGAAGAGAACAGGCAGAAATGGTTTCCTATCTCCTTCTTCTAGTGGCAGACATAGAGACTTTGCAGCTTGCCTATATGGCTACACAAGCTGGCTCTTCTTCACCCAGGAGGCACAGTATGGAACTGAATTCCTAACATCTGTCTCTGCTGCCAGATGCCTAAACCACTGAAATATCCAGCCAGCCTGCCTGCATTAATCTAGCATAATAAAAGAAGTGCTGTGAGTCTCACATGCCATTCGTGTCATACATGGAGTTAAAAAGAGAGAGAGAGAGAGAGAGGTACAGTTTTAAACTTATGATGCATTGTAACTACTATCTGCATCAAGCTCATTGGTTGGTTTCAGCCAGGGGTGGGTCTGCTCTTGAAACATCCCTCAGTGTTGGCAGTGCAGGCAAAGAGAAGTAGTCTAGCAGTGTTTGGGTGGCCGTGTTTCCTCCACTCTTGGTTTATTAACAATGGAGATGAGCTTCAAATACAAAGGGCCTCAATCTGAAAATTCTGCTCATTGTTGGTTGGACACAGGTTGTTTGAAAATCCCAGCAGAACTACAGAACAATTTAAGCAAGTTTACTCAGTTCTCTCTGAATGCAGTGGTTACTCACTCCATAAGTGTGCAAACAATAGCAGGATTTAAGTAAATATGACTAGGACAGGAGTGTAAAGGTGCAGAGTTAAAGAGGTATGATTGCAATAATGCACATGTGTAGCACTTACAGAAAGGGAAGAATAGTAAACTTGCCTACAAAGGATGTCATCACTCTGTCCTTTGTTTTTAAAATCATTTCTGGTAAGGGAACGGTTAACATCACAGCTTTCCGCAGCCAACCAATCCTTAGAGCCTTTTAGTGGTCCTGGTATGTGTTCCCATCTGCGGCGGTTCTTTGGTTTGAGATCTCCATTCATTTCTTCCATCCCAACGGCTGATTTCTGTCATTGCAGGACCACAAAACATTGGGGGGAGGGGGGAGGAAGCAATGTTCAAACCACCTATGCAAACAACACCATTTTGAAGAGTTTCCAATGGATATGGACTGGCCATTTTCTTTTCTCTTATGATTACTAGCATCTATTATTTTTGAACTTCAATCAATGTCTTTCCCGTCACAAAATAAATTAAGAGTTGTGAGCCAAATTTGACATTAGATCAGTAAGAGAACTGCTTGGCCACATTCACTTTTGTTTAGAGGGTCACTCCCCGCCCCCCCTCAGGGAAGAGATTTTTGGCTTACTTTGATGTCAGAGATCTTCCCTACTAAGCACAAGGCTAGATTTTATGTTAATCTAGTAATCTAATACCAGTTTCTCCCCCCTCCTTTTTTATGTATACTGCAATAATGATCAATACACAGTATTGTATCAAAGCTCTATCTCAGGGGTTCTCAACTTTTTCAAGCCGCGGGCCGGGTCATGCTTACTCAGACAGCTGAGTGGGCCAGACTGGTGGTTCCCCCACCATAAACACTGCCGTAAAATGGCTGTTGTAAAATGGTGGCTGTTGTAAATGCATTTACGACAAAGCAAGAGCACTTATAGCTGTTTCTGCCCCTTATGGTGGAGGCGGCAGTGGCAGGAGCGAGGATGGAAGGCCACATGAAATGGCGCCATGGGCCATATCCAGCCTGCGGGCCATAGGTTGAGAACCCCTGCTCGATCTGCTTCTGTCTGTTCCAAACCAGGAAAGCTCCTTTCTAATACTCTGGAAAATGCCAGAGTTCTCAAGACCAACACTGAAAAACATTCCTACAACATCCAGCAGTCTCTGCCTGCTATTGTGAAAGCAACTGTGGAGAGAGAAACTTTAATAAATAAATAAAAAAAGGGGGGGAAACAGGCCAAATTTCAGCATGTTGAAGGAATGAAAGAAAGAAAATGTCATTCTTCCACCTCTGTTTGATAACGATAAGCCTAATGTAGGTGGCTACTGCTGTTGAAAACAGTACAGTAAGAAAGCTCTAGGTGCACTTTTTCCAAAAAGCAGAGATTTCAAAGATGACGTCCTACCTGCTGGAGAATTTTGCTGTGAATATTTGGCAATGCCACCTGGCTAGGCTTGTCTTCCTTTAAACTGTTGGCCACAGAGGAGTCTGCTTTGTAGGGGTAGATCACCGGGTGGGAAAGCTGGTTCTGCTGGAATGGTCTGAAGGAAAGGCACACTTGTGCTTTTGGTGGAGGCTGGGCAGGAGGAACGGGCTTGAGAGGAACTTGAGTTTTGTCCGGAAAGTCTCGCTGTTGTTTTCCCACCTCCTGAATACAGCGAGAGGCTCCCAGTGCTTGGCCGACCAGGAAATAAGGATATCGAAGTGCCTTAAAAGACAACAAGGATAGCAGTTATTTAGACCAGAAAAAGTGGCCAAGAAAACAAGACAAGGCACAGTTTTAGCTCCAGTATTAAGAGCTATGGAAGTGCCATAATTCTGGGAAAGTCCAAAAGATGGTTGCGAGAGGGAAATTCAGCCTTCAGAGTTCCTGCTGTTAAAAATCAAGTTTCTTGAGGTTACAAAGATCTGCTCAGAAAAGTACAGGAAGAAATGCCTGCTTCAGAATATCAGAGGCTACACAGAGTGGGGCATTAACAACCTTCTCTATCACTGCCTTCTTCCTCACTGGGCAAAACACTGAAGTTCCTTTCGCCTAACCTAGTGATTAGCCAGCACAAGGTTGCTGTTACTTGTGGTACGCTCGATTGTGGTTCAAAAATGCCACAATCTTCAAGGAGGTTCTTTCTGTGTATCTGATGATGATACTGTTAGAGTCACAGTCAAAAGCTGGTATCAAATTAATAGTTCAAGACCTAACCGAGGACCAAAGAACTGTTAAGGTCTTGTCTAAGTAAATAGGCAGTTCCTAATAAAGATGTTTTATGCTGATGAAGATGTTACATATGCGGTTAACCATAGCAAAACCATTTCTTCCATTTAATTTGAACAGGAGCATTAAAAATGTGGAGCGCACGACCACAATTTTAAGTTATCACTGCATAGAAATACAGTATCTGAGAGGCCTAGCAAAAAAGGCTACCCACTCCCCTCATGTTTTTAAAATACTGCTACTCTCCTGACATAAACACAGCATGTTCCTTTTCTGAAAAGGACGGTGGGGCTACATAGAGAAAGACCAGAGCACCTCTGACTACCTGTTGTGGGGGCCAGCAATGGAAGTGGGCTATTGCTGTCGTGTCCCTCTTGTGGGCTTCCCAACAGCATTTGGGTGTCCACCTTGGAAAACAGGAGGCAGGACTAGATAAGCCTTTGTTCTAGGTCAGTGATGGCAAACCTTTTAGAGACGGAGTGCCCAAACTGCAACCCAAAACCCACTTATTTGTCACAAAGTGCCAACACAGCAACAGGGCAGGAAGGAAACACTCCCATTGGACTGCTGGGCAGAGTGAACTCTGTGCTGGGGTGAGGGAGGAAGTGCTCCCATTCGGCTGTTGGGCAGAGGGGCGGGGTGAACTCTGTGCTGGGGGAGGGAGGAAGCACTCCCATAGGGCTGCTGGGTAAGGGGCATGGCAAACTGTGCTGGGGTGACTGTACCGGTGCCCACAGAGAGGGCTTCAAGTGCCACCTCTGGCATGTGTGCCATAAGTTCACCAGCACTGGTCTAGGTGGACGTTTTAAAATGTTTTTAGGTAAGGCGGTGGTATACTTCTTCTTCAGGTGCTGTATCCGTTCCGGATATTGGCTATCATCATGGTGATAGTCTTTCTGTTCTTAACTCCTCGGAACAGTTCTTCTGAGAACATTGCACACCAGTCTATCAAGTTCTTCAGCCATGAAGTCCGTCTACGTTCAGGGCCTCTCTTCCCAGGGATCTTTCCTTGAAGAACAAGTTGGAGTATTCTATACTTTATGTTGTTCCTCATGATATGGCCAAGAGGTGGTACTCAAACACAGAAATTACAAGAAGAAACTGAGGTGACTGAAAATATTTGTGTCCTCCCTTGAGAAGACAAATACTCCACTGAACTGATATTGGAAGCAAAATGGCTACAAAACCGTTATTTTCCACATGCCTACTTTTTACAGCCTGAGAAGTTCTTCCGGTCTCAAGCAACCAAGACTGCAACAGCAGAAGAGTGACTTGTAAACAGACGTCTATGAAATAAAAACAAACCTGGCTCGCAGTTGGCCTCTTTTTGGGGTCCCACTGCATCATGTCTCTCATGAGCTGTATTGCTTCACCGCTTGCATTAGGGATGAGGGTCTTCAGGTTATTTGGTACGCACTGAGGCCAGCGGAAATTCATGCCACTTGCAAGTTGGTAGCCTTCAGGCCAGTCATTCTGGAAAGGATGAAGGCATGGCTACCATGAACAGAATGTCCTGAGGCAACTACTCCAAAAGGATGTGTTCCTCACCATGTTGCCCTCTGCTTTAATACACAATATGTCCCAATATGTACATAAAAACACCGCTGGATAATCAATTATCCCAGAGTAATGAAAACAAATAGCTGTTTGCATATTTAGGGAGGAAATGAGAAGGTGGCATCTAGCCAAATCAGGGACTTCTTCTTTTCAACTCCCAAGGTGATGCAAGCACCAGTAGGGACAGAATAATCTTACAGAGAACTGGGCAGCGTTTCCATAGAATTTATTGGGATGGATTCTTTCACCCTGATGAAAATAAAGTAGCTCTAAGATTAGTATTAGGGATTGCAGTGGCTCAAGTCACTAAGACGCTGACTGGGAGGCGGGAGGTCAGCAGTTCGATTCCCGAGTACTGCAGGACGGAATGAGCTCCCGTCTCTGTCCCAGCTCCTGCCAACCTAGCAGTTCGAAAGCAAGACATTGCAAGTAGATAAATAGGGACCACTTTGGTGGGAAGGTAACAGCGTTCCGTGCGCTCCGGTGTCTAGTCATGCCTGCCACATGACCATGGAAACGTCTGCAGAAGCAGACAGCGCTGGCTCTTCGGCTTAGAAACAGAGATGAGCACTGACCCCTAGAGTCGGATACGACTGGCTTTCGAGCAAGGGAAACCTTTACCTTTACCTTTAAGATTAGTATGCCATCAGGTGGAAAAACTGTGTCGAGGCTCTACCATTACACCCTTCTGTATAACACATTCCTCAGTCAAGTAGATGCTTAACTTTTCCTATAGTTTTTTCACTGGAAAAAACTGTTATTGCTGAAACATCCCATCAGGTGAAGCCCCAGACTATAGTCCACAGTGGTTTGCTAAAAACTGGGTCTCAGGTTAAATATGAAATACCGTACTGTACATCTGTTCTCACAATTGTCTCACTGTTCTATCATGGGCTTCTTCTGACTTATGGTAAAGAAGTCAAACAGCTTAAACTGTATCTGTTCTACAAACATTCTGACCCCAAAAGAAATCTAGCCTGGTTCTAATAGATGTACCTTTTTTGGTGTTCCCAGTACTTGGCAAATCTTGAAAATGGTATCAATCTCGCTGGATCCTGGAAAGAGTGGTCGAAGTGTGTAAACTTCTGCCATGATGCAACCCACAGCCCAGATATCAATGGGGGAACTATAGTTAGTTGATCTTAAGAGTACTTCAGGAGCTCTGTACCTGAAAGCCAAAAATAAGTGGAAAGCATTTACAAAATGTACCCGTCAAAATGCACATGTGAAAAAGCTCAGTGAAAGCAGAAGGTGCCGTCTGGCATGCCCACACACAGCAAGAGAGGTCCTGCTTAGGAGACAGGTATAATGCCATGCAGCCTACCTTGTGCCAATAAATCAGTCTACTGAGGGAGCTGCGTGGTCTTGAACTTCTTGAAATTCTAAGCATAGTTGGAATTGGAAGTTCTCGTCAGCTCCACCTTAGTATCTTCCAACTCAAGTACTTACCATCTTGTGGACACGTAGTCTGTGTAGGGAGGCCTGGATCTAATCTCCCGGGCAAGACCAAAGTCTGCTATTTTGACAAGTTCTGGTCCCATGCAAAGGAGGTTTTCAGGTTTCAGGTCTCTATGGAAAAACCCTGCAATACAAAACAAAAGCAGCTTTGGGTGGCCAGTCTTCCTTCCTTCCTTCTTTCTTTCCCTCCCTCCTTTTCTTACTTCATCGCACGTAAAACTAATCCCCAGCAAGCTTGCCAACAGATTGGAAGAAAACTAGTACGACTTATTCTTGAAATTATGACAGATTTGGTTTCAGAAAATGGTAAATGGATGTCTTTTTATGGCATGAAAGCAATCAGAGTCACTATCAGAAACACAAAAGGAAGGGGGGGGGGAGAGAAACAAATCAGAAAACTGGTTAATTTTGGGAAAGGGATATTAGAGGTTACGTATGCCAGACAATATACCAATTATTATCCTGTAATTGTGCTTTACAGTTTGCGAAAAGATCGAATGTATCTCATAAAGATAAGTATGGAAGTACAGTAACTATTTTTCTTTTTCAGTCCTTTTTTTACACATGAAAAAAATAAAGCTGGCAATTATATTTCATATTACACAGTCCTGTACAAGAATTCAAAGACTTCTTCCTACACTATTTCATTAAGCTGTGCAATGATACTGCATAATAGGGCCAGGTTTATTACCTTTAAAATGTCACACAACTACTAAGCTCTCTATCAGCTTCAGAAAGGGGTACAGGGAAACAGTGTCCTACAACAGTAGTGGCGAACCTATGGCACATGTGCCAGAGGTGGCACTCAGAGCATTCTGAACACCCGTGCACTCACCCCAGCACAGAGTTTGCCCCGCCTTTCTGCCTGCAGCCCAATGGGAGCACTTCCTCCCTCCCCCCAGCACAGAGTTCAACCCGCCCCTCTGCCCAGCAGGTCAATGGGAGCATTTCCTTCCTCCCCTGCGTTGGCACTTTGTTCTAAATAAGTGTTTTTTGGGTTGCAGTTTGGGCACTCGGTCTCTAAAAGGTTCACTTTCACTGTCCTAGAAGATTGTGGTATTTTTCTGAACCACAATCAGGCATACCCTGGTAATGGCAACCTTGTGTTGTCGGATAATCTTTCCCACACTAGGTCAGGCAAAGGGAACTGGAGAATGAACTCACCAAAAGGTGTCTTCATTTTGGCAGTTTCACTTCTAACCTAGACACGGAAGCAGCAGCAGCTTCAGAAACAGCACCAGATCTCTAACTGCACAACTCACTCCATCCTCTTTCTGAAAGACAACTGTGGCTGCTTTTTCTGAACCCTACAATGTCTGGCCGTGCTGACAACCCATGGTCCTCTCCGAGGTGTACAAAGTCAATTTAACAGTATGCTGCTTGCCCAAATAAAATGGCTTCGCTGACTCATTTTATGCAATGCAATCGCTGCAAATGTATCTAGGAGCCAGTACTGTTGGAGTCAATGGGAATATCCCCAAATAGGTGTGCATAAGACCGCAGGCTTACAAGAAAACAGCAGTAGGTTTGTGACCTATGGTGGAAAGCAAGAACAGTCAAACCTCGCATAAAGAGCGTCTTGCTTAAAGAGTAACTTGCTTAAAGAGCAGCATTTTCTCTGAATGTTCGCTTCGCTTAACAAATAAAACCAACCAAAAACTCACTTAACAAATAAATCGGGGTTCACAATCCCCCCCCCCAATTGCTCATTTACAATGGTGTTTCTCTTAAAGAGCAAATTTGCTTAAAGAGCAATCCCGTGGAACGCATTATGCTCTTTAAGCGAGGCACCACTGTATTTTGAAACACACCCAGAGAAAAATCATCCTCACAGTCTCACTGATTCCACCATTAGTGGTTGATTTTCACCTTTCTGAATCAAGTAATATTTTCAACTATCAAACTATTTCTAAGATCTCCGTTAATAGTTATTTTCTCCATGTCAGCCACAGTGTCAGTCACAGACACTTATCCAATTTGGCATTATAGGTCTTACCATGTTTATGTATGAATGCAAGTCCTTGAAGAATCTGATACATAATATTCCTGACAGTGGATTCTGGAAACAATTTGCTCCTGTAAGGCAAAAATTTTGCGAATTTTGTGAGAAGGCAAGATTCTCTGGAAAAGACAATGTTAGGAAAAGTGGAAGGCAGCAGGGTTAAAAGAAGAGCAAACATGAGATGGATTGACTTTGTAAGGCAGGGGTCCCCAAACTACGGCCTGCGGGCTGGATCTGCCGCCACCGCCAATTCATCTGGCCCACGAAACCCTCGTCACTCACACCCATTTGAGCGTGTTTTACTTCCACTTCCGGGAGTGACAAGGGCTTCGTGGGCCGGATGAACTTGTGTCAGGGGCTGGATCCAGCCCACGGGCCGTGGTGACCGGCCCCCTAAACCACATGACCAGCCCACAGCCCGAAAAGTTTGGGCACCCCTGCTGTAAGGGAAGCTACAGGCTTATGTTTATAAGAGCAGAGCACAGTTGTTGTGGACAGGATATTTTGGAGATCTCTCATTAATAGGGTCAACATGGGTCAGAAATGACTTGCTGGTACATAACACCACCACCAGCAGCAGCAAGGCAAAATGGAAGGAGGGACATATATATCCACAAGTGGCATTTCTGATATATTGCAAAGCTTGAATAGATGAGACATTCAGCACAGGGACAAAAATTATTCAGTGCCCAAGTGAGGGCAGGATTTAGTGGGAGGCACCTCCTGGCCTCACACTTGCACTTCTATGATCCTGCCCAGTCGCTATGGTTATTAGGAACCAGCCCCAAGACTGGCATCAGAACCTGGCATTCCATATTTGGTAGGTAAAGGGGTCTCCCTTGTTGGAAAGCTAGCCATATCCAACTATAGGGTTTAGTGCTCATCTCTGTTTACAGCCAAAGAGCCAATGCTGTCTGGATCTGCACACATTTCTGTGAACATGTGGCAAGCATGACCAGACACGGGAATGCTGTTACCTTTCCCATCCAAGCGGTACCTATTTATCTATAGTACAGTACTTGCAATTTCTTGCTTTCCAACTGCTAGGTTGGCAAGAGCTGGGAGCTCACTACATCATGCAGTACTCGGGTCTTGAACTGCTTACCTGCTGACCTTCCAGTCATCAAGTTCAGCATGTTAACCACTAAGCCACCGCAGTCCCTTTTATCCCATATTTGTACCTGCTTTAATGAGATGAAACAAATGTTTGCGCAATAGCAATACATGCATATGAAAAACCAACGTACCTCTCCTTCATTAACTGATAAAGGTTTTCCTTCATGTATTCAAATACAAAGTACAGATTATCATTTTCTCTGATAACTTCTTTCAATTTCACCACATTGGCATGGCTGAGTTTCTTCAGGGACTGAAAACACAAGATAAAATAGAGTTGAATGGGTGCTTTAAGGTAGGCAACAGAGCTTCCTTGTTGCAGAACTGTCACCTGAGCTACTGCTAAATTTAACTACTTGGTTGTTAAAAAAGCACAGACTCTGAACATTAGATGTGCATGAAGTTCCTGCAGTCTTATCTGAGGCATGGTGATAAAGAGCATGTTACACAAACTATTCCTCAGCAGGAAAGAAGTCGAAATCCCTGAAAGAATGCATCACATAACTTAAAACAGCATCTGGCTACAGACATTCAACCAAACCTTTGCCCAGTGTTGAAGGAATTCAGTACACAGTTTGAACCAAGTGTGCACCTTCTGGTTTTAATTTCTGTTATCTTCCTATTATACCTGTGACAGATTCACCGATTTCTAGCAGAAAGTCAGTTTCCCCTCATAACCCCCAACTGACATTACTAATGTGCCAGCTGCTAACTAGACAACATTCTCTTTGTTCCTCTTAGTAACAACAGGTCAGCCAGTTTTATTTTCAGTTTGCAGTCAAAGGGGGAATAAAAGCCAAATTTCATCTTAAATTACTCCAACAAATAAATTAAACAAACGAGCTGGAAGCTCACTCATGACCCAAAATAGCATAATAAAGTAAAACCTCGGATAACGCTAAAACTTGGTTCCACAAGTCTTGGTGTTATCCGATTTTTAGTGTTATCCGATGCATGTTAAAATCCTATGGGATGGGTCAGATAACGTTAAAGCTCCATAGAGATACATTGTAACCACACAGGCTTTAGTGGTTGTTATCCGATCCATCCCATAGGACCTTAACGTTATTCGATCCAATTCTCCACCCCAGATTGCTTAACGTTATGCGATTTTAGCGTTATCCGAGGTAAACGTTATCCGAGGTATTACTGTATAAACATGATGCTAAGTTTGCAACTGTGAAACAGATTGATATATTCAGCCTTTCCAGGGCAAGCATATAGAGTGGATCCCAGATTCCAATTGGACTCCATTCACAGGAGCACACTGAGTAATCCAAGGCATAGTTATATGTAGTTTCTCCACATTTGTTTGAATTTACTTTTCCTTGCCTTTTCTATCTGCGATTTGTGCTCAGGTCAGCTGACTAGTTAAGAATGGCTACATCAGGGGTGCCCAAACTTTTTGGACCACACACCAGTCATGTGGTTCAGGGGGCTAGTCACTAAGGTCTGGGGGCTGGATCCGGCCCCCGATGCCAATTCATCTGACCCCCGAAGCCCTCGTTGTTCCTGGAAGCAGAAGTAAAACGCTCTGTTTTTGGGAGTAATGAGGGCTTTGTGGGGCGGATGAATTGGCAATGGGGGCTGGATCCGGCTCCCAGGCCATAGTTTGGGCACCCCTAGGCTACATTTAATTTAATTTAATTTAATTTAATTTTTAGATTTCTATGCCGCCTCATTCGCGAAAGCGACTCTAGACTCTACATCAACTGAGACGGAATTGGTTTGCTTTCTGCTCACTCCTAAACAGTTCAAATGCTGCCTCAACATTAATCCATGTCAAATATTTCAAAATAATGCAACAATAATAATTTATGTATATATTTTTGAGATTTATATTGCTGCCCAACTCAAAAGACTCTGGGCGGCACACAAAGAATAAAAACTAGCATCACAGTTAAAAACTCTAAAACTTATAAAAACCCCATTAAAAACAACTATTAAAAAATTGCCCCACCCCTTAACTGATTAAAAGAGAACGTTCTTCCTAGATCAGCCAGCAGGCTGGGGTCACCACGTCATTGGTGTCCCACACCTGCTTTGCCAGCCAGGTTTTTAGACCTTTCCTGAAGGGCAGCAACTAAGTCTGGAGATGCAACTCAATTGGCAAGAGGTTCCATAGGGCTGGAGCAGACACTGAGAAGGCCCTCTTTCTCGTGCAAGAGAGATGCGGCTCTCTAGCCAATGGAACCACTAGAGAGTCTCTCCAGTCTGCTATGGTGGGACGGACAGATGTTCTTGGGGTGATGCGGTCTCTTAAATATCCTGGCCCACTACCTTGAATTGCACCCAGAGGCAGACTGGCAACCAGTGCAGTTCCCGAAGAAGTGGTGAGGCACGGGCATAATGCCTGCACCCCAACACCACCTGAGCAGCTGCATTCTGGACCAGTTGCAGCCTCTGAATGGTCATCAAGGGCAGCCCCATGTAGAGCGCATTGCAGTAGTCAAGTCTGGAGATGACCAGAAAATGCGTGACCATGAGCAAGGAGTCCTGATCTAACTTGTGTAAATCATGAAGTTGTGCAAAAGCCCTCCTGGTCATGACTGTCACCTGCTCTTCGAGCAGGAGTTGTGAGTCCAGGAGGACCTCCGGATTACGCAATGGGTCTGTTTGGGGCAAAACAGCCCCATCCAGAACCAAAGATGGCAGCTCCTGAGATAATGCAGGACCCCTGACCGATAGCCACTCAGTCTTGCTGGGATTCAGTTATAGCCTGTTGTCCCCCATCGTGTCAGAAATTATTCTGGGTTGAAAGGATTTTTGCTGGGGAAACTCTGCTCAGAGGACGCCCAAATGAGGCTCATTTCATGTCACCAAGATCTTTCCGCACCCAACTGGTGCCAGTTTATCTACAGTTGTACCTTGCTTAAAGAGCATAATGTGTCCCACAGGATTGCTCTTTAAGCAAGTTTGCTCTTTAAGTGAAACACCATTGTATTTGCAATTTCTTGCTTTCGAACTGCTCAGTTGGCAGGAGATGGGACAGAGACAGGCCCTCAAACTGTCATGCAGTACTTGGGTATCAAACTGCTGACTTGCCAACCTTCCAGATAACAAGGTGAGCTTCTTAACCAGTGAGCCACTGCAGTCTTTAGATATCAATTTGCAAACCTATACAGCACAGGTTTCACTGGATGGAATGCTAGTTATATGTAGATTAGTAGAAAGACACAGGAAGTTTTAATCATGTGTAGTCAGTTTAAAAGATATGTTTCTCATTTTGAATGTCTCTGTACCAAAGGGTAAAGTGACAGAAATTGTAAGTACCTTAACCTCTCGAAGATTCATGCATTCTTCCCAGGAGTAAAATTTCTTCTTCATCCTGTGAAGCAAAATAAATAAATAAATCAAAATCACCAACAATTTGACATCATTTGGAGTCTCGTTTCCCTGGGATGCAAAGCTGGAGAAATTAAAGCAAGATTGCAATCACCAGACATAGCTTTATATTCTAGGAGAGCTCTAACTATGCAGTTCATGGTCCAGACCTAAGAAATCATCGCTTTGGTGTTCCTCAAACAGTAACTTTATGAAAAAGCTATTTGACACTAAAGGAAGTTCTGGAAGCCAATTGTGCTGTGGCTTGAAAGTTTGCTCTTCAAAAGTAAATAGGGTGAGATGGTGAACAACATCCCCCTCAACAGACACAAATGAGCCCACATGCCTGGTTCTAATGATTCTACAAATTCTGTTAATCTCCATTTCTATGTGCCAGTTTTATAAAACAAACAATACCAGATTCCTGTTTTCTTTAGTTAGAAAGGCAACTTCTGTTTGCTAAAATCACAGGTGGTAATCCTTGCTGCTCAACTTGCAGTAGCAGAATTAAGCAAAATAAGGAAAACAGTAATTTTTTTCTCAACAGATTTGGGTCAGCTTGCTGCATTTTATTTTTATTTTTGGTCAGATGGCCATGCATAATTGGAAACGTTTGTTGCCCAATTGCTTTCCACAAAGGCAGAAGGAGAAGTATGTGTGTTTTGAACACAGAAGAACATTTTGTGATCTGGTGAGTTCTAGCTTGATGGAAAGAGGCTCCATATTGTGGAGATCCCAAGCCTGGCAGACTCAGCATTTCAGCCCACTAAATGGAAAGTCTTATTTCTTACTCATTACACACACATTTGCCTACTTCTTTTCCACAAATTTCCACTGCCAACAATTAGCTGGAAATTAAGCCAGAAACCATTTCTCAAAATGGGACTTGGAAAAAATTAGAAGGTTACTCAAATAGCAATGTAGAATTACTGCCAATCAACCCCTTTTCACATTAAGAGTGAACGTATGAAGGATAGCCCACATATCCCTCTAGCCAGATCACATTTTAACCCAAATCCACAACCCACTGAGCACTGTCTAATTATTTTCTACTGAAACATGTAGTTGTTTGACAATCTGCCATAATTGGTTCCGTCAAAAGCACTGTTAAATTGTGTCTCATGTAAGTTTCACTGGGAATGTCCCTACAACTCTAGTCATCTGTGCCTACCAAAGCATAGTGAACGATAAGCCAATAAGAAACTTAGCTACAAATCAACTGAAGCAGCAGATCAGAAAAAGAAATAGCATTTGTCCAAAAAAAAAATGGGGCCAGAGACTGAAAATTTGCTAAATATGAGAACATTTCTCCCAATTTTTGCAGGGTTTTCTTCTTCATCCAAAGAACTACGATTGTTGTTTTTAAAATGAGCATTTGTTGCTATGTGTCTGAAATTACTCTATGAAAGGTCACAGACTGTACATAAGCAGCACATCAATATTACTTAAAATCCTTTCAGAAGCCATATGGTCAATTGGAGAGATGGGATTACACTGTCCCAGTTGGTTATGGCTGAGGTTTTATGCATTTGCTTATATATTTACACCCACCCACCATATGCTGCAGAATTTAATCTATCAAACTGTTAAAGCAAACAAGAATTTATCCTGGTTTTGCCAGCATTTGGAGAGTCAAGAAACTACAGTACAGTATTATCTCATATAACATTAGTATCGAATAACACTAAAATCGCATAACATTAAGCAATCTGGGGGGAAGAATTGCATCGGATAACATTAAGATCCTATGGGATGCATCAGATAACAACCGCTAAAGCCTGTGTGGTTACAATGTATCTCTATGGATCCCATAGGATTTTAACATGCATCGGATAACACTAAAAATCGTATAACACCAAGACTTGTGGAACCAGGTTTTAGTGTTATCTGAGGTTTTACTGCACTCAGAATATAGAAGTCTTCTCGACTCAAAATTCCAGTTTCTGAGTTTTCAGTGGGCTTTGCTAACTGAGCTCGATGCGTATCATGTCTTCTCAGAAGAGCCTGAGAAAAGTTACTTTCATGGATCACGACTACTGGAAATGCCCCATAGCACATTGCTAGTCTGGAGAATCTTGCAGCCATAGTTTCTTCAAACACAGCCAAATTTCTTACAACATGATATTTGCACAATATCAAACTGTTCTTGACATCTCCAATCCATGGATCAGACTCAATTTGATACAAAAGTGGATTGGGGCATTAGCCGAGAGTCAGACCAATACAACTGTTGGTGACATGGGCTGTGTGTTTTCATTTCAGAGATTACTCTGGGTTGAAAGGATTTTTGCAGGGGACGCCCAAATGAGGCTCCTTTCATGTCCCCCATCGTGCAGCTCTCAGGGAATTGAATCCCATCCTTCGGGTCTCCAAGCACAGTGCTTTTACCCACTGAGCCACAGGGCAGCTGCCAATAAAACATGGGCTTACAACACAGAGCTCAAACAATACAGAAGGCTCTTACCTCTTAATGGCAATCAGCTCCCCTGAATCATTACTTCTTCCCAGAAGGACAGAACCGTACGTCCCATCTCCCAGCTGTTTGATAGCCGTATATCTGTTCATAATGGGGAGTCACTAGAAAGCAGAGTCATCTCAGTCCCTAGGATCCACTTTGCTGCACCTGAGGCATGTTCCCTCGCAGTGAAGCCAGGTGTTTTTTTGAGGGGGAGAGGCAGCAGAAACAAAACTGATTCAGGATAGTAGGACTGTGCACAGAGCTCATATTTTCAAGGACTGATTTCTGATCTGTGGAAACACAGAGAAACATTAAATATTTTCCAAGTTGAATGGTCAGAAGACTCTTATTTCCTTGCACTGCAACTCATGATAATTATCTGTGTTCCTGGAGTGCTTGAAAAGGGAGGATTACATTAGCACTGACCATTGTACAAAGGTGCCTGTCTCTAATCAGTTGAATGCCTACAGGGGCTACTTAACTGCAATTTCTATCAGCACTAAAAACTGGTAACATAGATAGGCACAAGCATGTAAGACCTAGACTGGAAGTTTAGGAAGAAAGAAGGTCAATGACAAGAACTCAGTACTGTTAGCTCAGAACTCAGACAAAGCCGTCTACTTCAACAAACACAAATTTCTCATAGCATCAAAAGCTGTGCATTTGTTTAAGGGTAGACTTAAAACAGGCCAGATATAAAAGGGCAAAGACATCCCAATGCAATTTAGGTCAATGATTAATTTTAATGGAGGAGATTTACTATACGGTGGTACCCCATACATGATTTTAATCCGTTCCATGGGACTCATTGTTGTATGAAACAATTGCTACATGATGCATGCATCGTATAGCGATTTTCCCTATGGGATGCATTGTACAACAATTTTTTTCCTGCTAAGTGATTTTTCCCATTAAAAAATTGTTGTTTGATTTTTTCCATAGGGAAAATTGTTATGTGGGATGCTATTTTTTTCAAAACCTAATTGTCGTATGATTTCGTTGCTATATGAGGTGATTGTTGTATGAGGTTCCACTTTACAGTACTGTGAATATTAATGAAACTAGCTGCCTTCATTTCAGTTACAAACCAAATGGTGTGTGTGGGAGAGACCTCTACTCTTTCTCATCTATCATCTGTCAATTACATACCTATGATTAGATCAGCTCAATTACAAGAAGGTTGAAATATGATCCTAATGTACTGTATTCAAGTGACACCTGCTTTAGTATTTTTAAGAGATAGTGTGAGAAAAAAGTTCAAATAATACATATTAGTTTTTCTCCATTTACAGGGAATTCTATTTCTTCTTCTTTGCTTTCTCTTTCAGTCCATCAGGTGTTGAGGGAGATGCAAGGTTCTTTGTTCTGTACTTCTAGCAGCCTCCACCAATGTTACTTGGTGTTTTTGTAATAGTTCTCTGATATTATCTCTTCACCTTCCTTTGGGTCTGCCTCGCAGTCTTATGGAATTCCAAGCCATTGTCTCCAAACTCTCTTTCTCCTTTATTAAAAGATTAGTGAGAATTCTTGACCCAGAGACTAGTGGATTTGCTATGGAAGTTGTTTACAGATTTTCAACCCATGTACTTTGCTGTCATTTCATTCAGAAAACATCCCTTCTCGTCTGTGACAGAACCATGAATGTAAGAAACAAAGATAGCAAGTTGTAAATTTATTAGATACTTACAGAAAGCCGTATCAACATCTAAAGAGGAGTACAAAACCAGTGTGAGCGTCTTTTGGAAAACTGGTTAGGTAATTAAATCACAAGTATGAAACTCCCTTGATTAGCACACACCATCAGGTAATTTAGATTAAAGTGACTGGATTATGGTCTTGCACTTATTTTCTTCTGGTATTACTGCAAGAAATTGAATGGTTGTTACTATTCCACTGATGGAACTGCTTTCCACAAAGGAAGGAAGAGGAGGAGGAATTACCCTGTCCATTGCAAACCCCACACCATGTATCCTCAAAGTCTACTTGGAATAGCCAGACAATGGACACAGACAAAACCAGGAAAGGAAGGAAGCCCTGTTGCTTGGGGTATTCATGGATTTTGGTCACACAAACACATATACAGTAAAACCTTGCATAAAGAGCACCTCAGTTAGAGACTAACATGCTTAAAGAGCACAATTTTCTCTGAATGGTCACCTTGCTTAACAACTAAAACCAAGCAAAAACTTGCTTAACAACTAAATCTGGGTTCGCAATTCCCCCCCCCCCCAAGTCACAATTGGTCATTTATGATGGCGTTTCACTTAAAGAGCAAACTCGCTTAAAGAGCAATCCCGTGGAACACATTATGCTCTTTAAGCAAGGTACCACTGTATATAGGCACATGTAGACAGACAGGCATACAAAGATATAGAATGGCCTCTATATGGTCAGAGCCACTACTAGGCATTCAAGGAGATTTAATATGAACAATAAGCAGTAAAAATGAACTTTTATAGTGATTCTCAATGTGGGGCCTACGCCCCACAGGGGGACTTAAACTCCCAGAAGCCTAAGTCAGTACATTGGCTGATCAGTGCTATGGGGAACTGACTTAGGCTTCTGGGCTTATGGTTGGGAAACACTGTTGTAGACATATAATTCACATCCTTTGGACAAGTCTCCAAGGTGATTTCATCTACACTGCTTTGGGTTTTGAACCCAGTTACGCATCTTAAATGTGAACCTGGTTATCTAATCAAGAGAAACTAGGCTTTGCTGGTGTATGTTGTCTCTTTGTCAGAACTATTGGGAGATGTTGGCTGGCTTGTTTGGGATGGGATGGGGCTTTTTAAAGAAACCCAGTGTGGTGTAGTGGACAGAGTGACAGATGAGGGCTCAAGAGACCCTCATTTGAATTCCTGTTCAAGATGAAAACTCACTCAGGGAGGAGGAGTGGGGTGAGAATGGTAAAACTACTCTTCAAATACAGTATCTCAGTTATCTGGAATGCCCTATTAGGGCCACTGTAAGTCAGTTACGACTGGACCGCACACATATTTGCATCTCTCTTAGCTCAGACACTGTCACCTCTGACAATGCAATGTCTAAACCATGAAACATGCAAATAGGAGTAAGAAAGAAAACCCAGTCTTATCAAGACATGGCCCCTTGCAAAATCAAGAGAAATAGAGAAGTAAGGTAGCACCTGCTTTTTAAAACAACTCTTCCATAAAAACTAGCTGAAATGCTGATTGCAACAGATGCAGAAAATTGTAATAATGATTATAAATACATCTATTTCTAGATGCAGAGATTCCAGGAAAAATTATTTTGACCCTAACAACACTTAGTTCTTCATTATGAGAACAATGAGGCTTTCAGGAAAGGTTGACTCAAGGCCATATTCTGAATATTCATGTTCAGATAACTGATGGACTCAGATATGCAACTGCATTTAAGTCCATAACAAGTGAGGCCTTTTAAAACTAAGGAAGAAGAAGACTATAAGTGGGTTTAATGATACCACTGGAAGGTAGATACCTAGCTGGATTTTTGTTACTCTCACATTTGTATTACCTGACTGGAAAAAAGAGGATAGTTAATAGTAACAGGTCTCCTGTGTATCCAGGAAAATGCTGTCACAGGCTTTCAGGCTTATTTCTAAATTATAGGCAAACTAAGATGTGAGGTGGTGGGTTCGGGAGGAAGCAATTTAAAAGCTGTTGCACCTCTTTAAATGAGCTGTGGTTCTTTCAAAAAGCCCTGTGAAGTTCATGACCCACCAGGCCTGCTAAGGGTCTGACATCACCTTAAATGTTTTAATCCCGCAGGAAGGCAGTTCTGGGCCCTCTTTCCTCCATATGGTCAGGAGAGTCTGGTTGGCCCTATGGACCATACAGCTTTCAACATCACTTCCCCCCAAAACTATAGGACAGCTGGAGATGACCTAAAGGCTTTATTTTAGCCAAAATTGTATCCTGTAGAGATATTAGTTACCTAAACTGTGCCTATTTTTTGAGGAAACTGGCCAGATATGAAAACACATGAGTTAGAAGAGTGCTGCATTGGAAGAGCCAAGCTCAATCGTTATATTGGCAATTTGAATTAGGTTGAAAGAAGAGAGTGAAAAAGCTGGCTTGAGACTCAATATAAAGAAAACCAAGATAATGGCAACAGGCCCTATCAGTCCCTGGAAAATAGATGGGGAAGAAGTAGAAGCAGTGACAGATTTTACTTTCTTAGGATCAAAGCTGACTGCAGATGGTGATTGCAGCCACAAAATAAAAAGGCGACTGATTCTTGGGAGGCAAGCAATGAGAAACCTGGGGAGCATAGTGAAAAGTAGAGACATCACATTGCAAACAAAAATTCACATAATCAAAGCAATGGTATTCCCTGTGGCAATGTATGGTTGTGAGAGCTGGACCATTAGGAAAGTTGAGTGCAGAAGAATAGATGCCTTTGAGATGTGGTGTTGGAGGAGAGTTTTGAGAGTCCCCTGGACAGTGAGGAGAACAAATAGGTCAATCTTAGAAGAAACCAACCCTGACTGCTCCCTAGAAGGTCAAATAGTAAAGATGAAGCTGAAGTACTTTGGACATCAAATGAGAAGAGAGGAATCGCTTGAGAAAGCCTTGATGCTGGGAAGGATAGAGGGCAAAAGAAAAAGGGAGCGGCCCAAGATGAGATGGCTAGATGGTATTGTGGAGACAATGGGCACAGAACAGAGCGAGATGAGGAGGATGGTGGAGGACAGAAGTGCCTGGCGGACGGCGGTCCATGGGGTCGCAGAGGGTCAGAATCGACTGTGCGACTGAACAACAAAAACAGTTACAGTTATTTTTAATATAACTATATTACAGTATAGTTTATACTTTATATATAAATAAGTATACCTAATATAATAATCCTTCTTTCATGTCCTGATCTAATCCTGGACTGCCAAAATGAAGCCACTTTCTTGATTTTGTCACTGGCCAAACTTAAGTCCTCATCGGTGCATGTTTTTATATAATATAATATAATATAATATAATATACCTAATGTGATTCACTGTACTGTACATAAGAAGAAATAACTTATCTGGTTACCTGAATAATCCAGTCTATTTAATCTTAAAATATTATTATTAAAAAACATTTATTTAGGTTAAAATAAAATAAATCCAATTAACTTGTTTTTTAAATTATAAATCACAGTTCCAGACTGCAACGCTGGAAATAGCAGTGGCTTTGGGCCCCTTAGGATGCTCTCCCATTTGGTTAAGTTGGATTGGAAGCCTCTTCTTTAAAAAGGTCGAAAGATAAACATTTAACAGCAGTAAAAACCGGTTAAATGTTCAAGTTGTTTGTTGTTCAGTCGCACAGTTGATTCCGACGCTCTGCGACCCCATGGACCACTGTCCGCCAGGCACTCCTGTCCTCCACCATCCCCCTCAACTCGCTCAGCTTTGTGCCCATTATCTCCACAATACCATCCAGCCATCTCATCTTGGGCCGTCCCCTTCTTCTTTCCCAGCATCAAGGCTTTCTCAAGTGAGTCCTCTCTTCTCATTTGATGTCCAAAGTACCTTAGCTTCATCTTTACTATTTGACCTTCTAAGGAGCAGTCAGGTTTGATTTCTTCTAAGATTGACCTATTTGTTCTAGACCTAAACAACAATAATAAAAGTTTCCATACTCCCCGATCGACTTTTCTCAAGCCCACAGATTCTTAAACAACCACCACCTGAAAATGTGAGACAATAAAACACAACCCAGGGATTATTAACTCGATTTCCAAATGCACAACGCCCGGACCTGCTTTGCCTTAAGGGCAGCCTTGCATGACTGGGGCACCCCCCGAGGAAGTCCATCTGGACCCATTGTGCGTCTTCCAGCCTTGTTGTGTGTGTGGGGGTGGTGGTGGTGGTGGTGTTCGTTCAGGTCCACCGGAGAATAACGAGAGAGCACACCCACCTTGCACGGGGGAGCTGCACAATCTCCGCGCGGAGACCAACTCATCGCGCCCACGAGGAGGAGGACCAGGCCCAGGAGGCGCTTTCCGCCCACGGACAGAAGAAAACAAAACCCCCCAACACGCACAAAAGGAAAACGCGGCCACATCCCAGGGACGACCGGGAGGTTCCCCGGGGCGAAAACAACTCCACCGCGCCCCCTGTGGCCATCCGGGGAAGGCAAGGCCTCTGAAGACAGGCCAAATCGGCCGCCTGCCCCGGAACGGGGCCTATTCATTGCAACGTAGGCATTATAAATAAAGTTAAGAAGGGGGATGCACGTCGCTCAGGGTGTTAAAAACACGGGGGTTAAATCTGAACCCTGTAAAACCACATGGGAAGGAAAGGGCTCCCTGAGCATCTGGCCAACATCTGGCCTTCTCTCGCTACTTCATTCCAAGGAACGCCCCTACACCCATGTCACAGCTCAGCCCTTGCTCAGGCTCACTCCAGAAAGCAAGCACGTCAGTGTTGAGATATGTGAAGTGGTAGTTGTGTGAGAAGGGCTGCGGTGGCTTAGTGGTTAAGACGCTAAACTGAACGGGAAGGTCAGCAGTTCGAGACCCAAGTGCTGCGCAACAGAGTGAGCTCCTGCCTCTGTCTCGGCTCCTGCCAACCTTGCAATTCAAAATCAAGAAATTGCGAATAGATAAATAGGTACTGCTTTGGCAGGAAAAGTTATGGCATTATGTGCACTCCAGCGTCTAGCCATGCCTGCCACGTGACCACGGAAATGTTTGCAGATACAGACAGCGCTGGCTCTTTGGCTATAAATGAAGATGAGCACCGGACCCTAGAGTCAGATATGACTGGCTTCCAAGCAAGGGAGACCTTGACTTTTATCTAGCTGTGTTAGTCTGTTTCAAGCCTATCAGAGAGTAAACAAAGTAAAAAAATAATAATTTGTGGAACCTTAAAAACTAACTGCTGTACTGTATTTTAATGTGAGCTTTCACTGATTGAGTCCACTTCATCAGACATGAGAGTGAGATTTAATGGACAAGTTTCAGAGGGAATCCATTGTCTCCCCCCCCCCCCCAAAGAGTGTAGAAACTAACATTTAATGTAGGAAATGCACCAATGAGAGATAAAGAGGAGACATATTCAGTTTATTCTACCTACTTTGTTTACCTTCAGTACAGGATGAAATGATACAACTTTATGTATATCATAATGATACAACTTTATGTATATCATTAATAGACTTGCCCACTTAAAATTACAGCCTGAGACAGCAAATGTATTTATTTTTAACTAATATTTGTTTTTCTATGCAGGACTGGTTTCAATAGTGATGGGGGCAGGGAAAATATTCAAGATATAGTGTAGTAGCAGTAATTGAATGGAAAATTACACTGATGGAATATTTTTCATAGATAACAGTCAAGTTACTTCTTGCTAGTAGTGCACAGGAGGCAAGGCAAATCATTTTTGAATATTATGTACTGAATAATCTTAGAAGAAATTGGTTTATGATTTACAAATTACAATAAAGCTCTTGACTGATGGGATCATGAACAGCTAGATGATTCTGAAAGAAATGGACATGCAACAATATTTCATTTTCCTGATGAACAACTAGTACTCTGGATGGGAGACTACTGTGAGGGTGGAATAATGAGAACCACAATGGTTTCCAACTGGGAAAATTGTCAGACAAGGGTGCATTTATCTACCAACCTGCTCTATCAGTATGCAGATGATACATGCTTGGTTACATTGGAAGAATGGAAAGCTGAGTCAACCTTGTTTTCATCTGGATTGAACATCAGCAGTTTAACCACTGCACCATGAAAGCTAAAACTGACACTATTAAAGATTTTCTATATTCTCATCTTGATTCAATATTCAACCAAGAATTGGAATAAGACTGCAACTTGGAAGGGCAGCTATAGACAAGGCAGAAAAGGAAACAGAAAATGACCAAGGCCAACATCACTCATGCTATGGTATTCCCCAATTGTCAGCAGACATGAAAAGAGGAAGACCTGTTACAAGATGGACTGACTCCCTAATCCAAGAGTTCTCAACCTTCTAAGGCTGGGGGCCGGGTCACACTCCCTCAGACAGCTTCAGGAGCCGGACGGCCATTTTGCCCTTCCTCCACCACATGGGGATTCCTGGTGTGGAGGCAGCAGTGGGGGCCCCACATGAAATGGTGGCACAGGCTGCATCCGGCTCACAGGCCACAGGTTGAGAATCCCTGCTCTAAACAAAGTCACAGGCTTCAGCTGACAAGAGCTGAGCAATGCTGTTGAGGACAGGACACTATGTAGATCCCTTATTCATAGGGTTGCCACAAGTTGGAGGTGACTTGATGGCACATAACAACAACAATAGAGATGTAAAAAGTAGCCAAGGAAGAAATAAAAAATCTATTTGAGTGTTGGGTTGGGACAACTTTACGGATGGCATTGGCTGCCAGAAAGGCAGGTTAAGTGGGTGCAAATTAAGTTTGAAGTCTCATTAGATGCTTTTTCTTTTTTTCTTCTTTTACCCCTTCAGTTGTTGAGGGAGATACCAGGTTCTTGCTCTGGCACTTGTAGCGGACTTCACTGATGTTATTTTGTGGTCTTGTGATATCTTTTTGGTGTCATCATTTTAGATGCTACGCCTAAAATGAGGCTATCCCAAGTTTGAACCTATCAAGAGAAAATACCACCGTAATGAATCAGGAAAGCTGACCCAACTTGAGGTGGAAACCACGGACGATCAGCTTGCAGGATAGGAAGAGGACAGTTAAGAGGACACCCCCCCTGCTCCGGGTTTTATCCATTACACTGTTTTAATCTTTTCTTATGAATACTTTCTTATGAATTCTTGAGGTTTTAAACATTATTATTTTTATTGGATCTGGTCTGTGTTTTTAGCTACGCTGTAAGACGCCCAGAGTCGGGTTTACCCGATTGGGGCGGGATAGCAAACGTGAATAAATAAATAAATAAATAATAGGATCTTTGGTAGATCAATAATTCACAGGGCCGACAATAGTGGTGTACGAGCTGAAAGTACGTTAACTTAAGCCTTTCTACAGCAGTTTCCATCGTTTTCTTGCAGCGCCTAAATTCCTCACTAGGGGCAGGCACTCATTCCGGGGACTGGCAAATGCCCTTCTTTCTGTCAACTCTATGGTGCTTCATTCTCTCTCAGTTGAAAGGAACTCATTTTTTTCCCTCCCCCCTACTGCGCGTGCGCGACGCCCGATCTAGCCCCCGCGCCTCTTCTGCTCTTGCTCGACCGTTCCAGCCCAGTGACGGACCGTCGCGCGCTCGGTCGCTCTCCGCAAAATTAAAACAAAAAAGGAAAATGGCTGCCGTACGCCGCGCTCGCAGTGACTCTCGCTGCGTGGTTCGCTTCTCCGACCGAGAACTCTGCTAAGTAGAAGAGGTTCTTCTCTTCCCTTCTTGTTTTTTTTTTCCCCGAGAGGGGAAAAGGGAGTCAGGAAGCACAAGGCCCGGAACCCTCCTTCGGCAACAGAAAGGGGGGGGGGAAGAGCCAGCCGAAGAAGGCCGCCTATCGCCGCAAGGGAGGGCATAACAACAGCAAGCCGCCAGTCGGGCGAGAGCGGACGGGCTTTGCCTGCGAAAGCACGGGCCTCAGAATGGTGAGGGGCGGGGCCGCGGTGCTCGCGCGCGCGGGGGGGGGGAAGATGTGGTGGGAGGGGCGTGCGCGCGCGCCCTACCGTTACTGGACGGGCGACGTTTTAAGTCCCGCCCCGGTGGAGTGTGAAGGTGATGGGAGAACTAGAGAACTTTAGACACCCCCCCCCCCAGGGAACGCGGTGGCTTAGTGGTCAAAGCGCTGAGCTTCACGACTGGAAGGTCAGTAGTTCGGGACCCAACGGAGTGAACTCTCGTTATCTGTCCCAACTTCTGCCAGCCTAGCCGTTCGAAAGCAAGGAATTGCGAGTAGATAAATAGGCACCACATTGGCGGAAAAGGTAACAGCGTAGCGTGCGCTTCAGCTTCTAGCCGTGCTTGCCACACCACCACGGAAATGCCTTTTTTTGGTTGTTGTTCAGTCGCACAGTCGATTCCGACCCTCTGCGACCCCATGGACCGCTGTCCTCCAGGCACTCCTGTCCTCCACCATCCCCCTCAACTCGCCCAGCTCTTTGCCCATTATCTCTACAATACCATCTAGCCATCTCATCTTGGGCCGCCCCCTTCTTCTTTTGCCCTCAACCCTTCCAAGCATCAAGGCTTTCTCAAGCGAATCCTCTCTTCTCATTTGATGTCCAAAGTACCTTAGCTTCATCTTTACTATTTGACCTTCTAAGGAGCAGTCAGGGTTGATTTCTTCTAAGATCGACCTATTTGTTCTCCTCGCTGTCCAGGGGACTCTCAAAACTCTCCTCCAACACCACATCTCAAAGGCATCTATTTTTCTGCGCTCAGCTTTCCTAATGGTCCAGCTCTCACAACCATACATTGCCACAGGGAATACCATTGCTTTGACTATGCGAATCTTTGTTGGCTCTTTGGCTGTAAATGAAAGTGAGCACCAACCCACCCACCCTAGATTTGGGCACACCCACCCTGGGACTGTGGTCGCTTAGTGCCGTCGTTCCAGCAGTTTGAGACCCAAGTGCGGCACGACGGAATGAGCTCCCAGCTCCTGCCAACCTAGCAGTTTGAAAGCAAGTAGATGAGCGGGAAACGTAACAGCATTCCGTGCACTTTAGCCTCTAGCCATGTCTGCACATGACCATCGAAACGTCTGCAGACAGCGCTGGGTCTTTCGCTGTAAACTGAAATGAACACCTGTTACTGAATTGCAATGACCAGAAACCCAAGTCAGCACTCAATGCTCGCTTTGGCAGCACATATACGGTAGCCATAATTTTGAAAACAAAATCGTGTTCTAATGATCCTTGTTTTTTTTGTTGTTCAGTCGCACAGTCGATTCCGACCCTTTGCGACCCCATGGACCACTGCCAGGGTTGTTACATATGTCCAATAAGAATTTTTTAAAATTGATTTTCAAAGTAAAATACAAGATAACATACAAATAACACAAAAAAAATATGAAAATTGCCAGAAAATATATCTAATACAAAACACAATTACAATACAATTAAAAACATTTTAATCCTTAAAAATCAATCTAGGAAATAATTCTTATCCTATAAATACATTCTCTTTATCCAAACATCTCTGGTTCTAAACTTATTAATGATTTATTTTTAATCTATATATGCGTTCCTATTATGTATTTGCTTATTATTTTCTATCAATACCACTAATAGAATAGAAAAATACTATAAAATTAAGAAAAAGAAGAAAACAGAAAAGAAAAAATGAATTAGTAATATACATCCCTGTGACATATACATTGCCCTGGAGATTACAGTGTGCTGCAGTAATTTACTATTTCCAAAAACTCCGGTGATAAGGCCCCTAAGGAACCTCTGTGTGCCTTTCTGATCTGTAGTTCCATTGATTGCCTATTAAACTATATAGGCAACTTTAGCTTTTTATGTTTGTGATATGACTAAAATGGGCATAAGATCTCATGTATTGTTTTCCAATATGTTTTTGGGACATGTTCAGTAACTTTGAGTGGCTGTTTGGAAGCAAAGGGCGATTTTTTTATGTTACACCAATAAGTAATGAGTCTTCCTATCGGAACTTGGGAAGTCAGCGTTACAAATTGTGTCTGCATGCAGTGAACACGGCACATCCAAGTTTTGCTTTCATATCTGTAGCATGTACTGAACCTATTCTCGGGTAAGTGCAGCTCTGCTTTAACATATGACAGAAGTACCTGGCGGACAGTGGTCCATGGGGTCGCAAAGGGTCGGAATCGACTCTGCGACTGAACAACACAATGCCAAAATACAGTTCAAGATTTTTGTGAACCAAATGCAGTCCAGGTATTAAAGCAAATTGGATATAAATAATCTTAAGCAATACAAATATGAACAAACTAATATCAGGATAAAATGGCATCATCCTGATTTCTTTTGCTGGTGTTTATTTTTTTGGGGGGGATGTGGTTGAATGGCTGTGGGTAAAGCAGTCAGTCTGTTTTTCTATCCTCTCCCCTTTACTACTAGAGTATTTTACAAGCATTGACTTATTTTTCTACTGAACTTTTGATTAAGATATTAGATTTATAATGGCTTGATTACTTTCATTCAAAAGATCAGACAGCAAATATGGTGAGATGAGGGATACTTTGTAGCACAGAGTTAATAAGTGTGTTTACAGCAGGAAGTGCACATGAAATCCACTTTGGAGGTTATAATACGTTTGTATACTTCTCAAAAAAAGCAAGCTGAATAATATGAGAGAGAGATTTACGATACTAATCTACGTGACCTATTCATTATTAGGCTGAAGGTGAAGAAGATTGTCACCCTGATGTGGTAAGAGCTGATGAAAATGAAAGGTCTGGGGAAGCAAATCTTCAGGTATGTATGATATTTTGTCTTGGGAAATGAAGTCATCTGCATAGTCTTGTTAGTCAGAGCATTTTTTCCTAGTCTTAATATGTTTGCTTCATTTATCACTTTAGAATTATTTTATGGGAATATTTTACATAGTGTTCATTAATGATTCATGTGTTTATTGAGCTAGGCTTCTTGAGGAGAAACTTTAGTTCACAACATTTCTGGTTTTATAGAGAATTCTGCAGCTGAAGCTCTAGAGCAGTGATGAAAAACCTTTTGGAGACCCAAGTGCCTGAGGAGGAGACGTGGGTAGGCACCATGCATGCCCATGCACTCATGTGACGTCGCCGGCATGCCTCTGGTCAAGTCACGGGGCACATGCAGCCCCCACATGCGCTTGTGCCACCGCTGCCTCTGCCTCCTAGGAGGGGTGGGTGAGGGTGTCTGGTTGCCTCACCTTGAACTTGCCACTGCCTCTAGGGCGAGATTTCAACCTCCCTTCTTGCCTCCCCATTAGTGGAGGGAGATGGGTGGGTGGGAAAGCAGCACTGCCATTGGTACTGGCCAGGCTGGGTGGGGCTTGCCACAGAAAGTCCTCTGTGTGCCACCTCTGGAGCAGTGGTTCACCACAACTGCTCTAGAGGAAGTAACTCTTAGCCTCTTTTAAAAAGAAGTACTGTACATTCATTCCCACAGTTCCTGTAATTCATTGATTTTCCCCTGATGTGACATCCTTTAGTGCTGCCATTTGTAGTAGATCTTGTTCATTTGTTTAAAAAATGAACTATAGTAAACTGTTGATAAGCAGAAATGTCCTTTCTCTTTTTGTAATATAAAGTGGGAAATTTACTGTTTAACAAAAAGAACAATTGCTGAAGAATTATGTTTATATTTTTAGCAAGTTAAGTAATATTTTAGGACTGCTTTTTATTAGTTGAAGAGTGTCTACTAGCTACCCACCAACAGTTGTTACCATATTTGCCCAGAGGCAGAAGGGGGAGGGGAGATAAAACTCAGCACTGCCTAGGGCCTTGAGATTATATTTGGAAGACTCATGCCAGCATCTTAGGGTGGCTTGATGACTAAGAATATTTTATTTGCTCTTAGAGCCAGTTTGCGTATGCTTCATATAACCAAGGAGAAATCATCTAAGTACTTCTCATTTTCAACATACTGTACATGTCACAATCTCTTAGACCAGGCGTTCTCAACCTTTTTAAGCTGGGTCACACTCCCTCAGACAGCTTCGGGGGCAGGACGGCCATTTTGCCCTTCCTCCACCACACGGCACTTCCAGGTGTGGTGGAGGCGGGGGAGGGCACATTAAATGGTGCCATGGGCTGTGTCTATGCAAACATTGGGTTTAATAAAGTATCCGGTTTCTAGGCACAACTCCAGATGTTCAGAGCACAGTGGATGTTTGAACTTACCCCAGGGATGAGCTCCACGAGTTTTGAAGCACGATCTTGCAGACCAACAGCAAGAGGGCCTTCAGTGAAGACTGTTGATAACAAAACAAAGCTGGAAGTAGCAAAAGAGGAAAAGGTAAATTAATTAACCTTTTAAAAACAATAGTAAGATAACTGAATTATATTTCCACATCCCATTGCTTTCTTTCTTGTCATGGGTTTTTCATTCACTTTTGCAAAGCAAAGTTTCATTTATCAGAAAATCAAGTTATTTCACTGGCGTATATATTTGGGTAATAATTTTAAGAGTTGTCAGAACTATTACAGATGTAGTGTACTGTTCCTCTGGCAGTTACCTTAGACTTCATTTTTGAGAGCTCTCAGGTGCTAGGAAGAAATTGTAACTTTTATTATGTGATTTAGAATTATTTTAATGCCATCAGTGCTTTGGATTATGCTGCATTTTATAGCTGAGAATAAATATATAAGAGAGTCTTAAACAGTTCACTAATTTTTGTGCAGGCAAGAGAGCTATTCCTGAAGGCTGTGGAACAAGAACAAAATGGGGCTCTTTATGAAGGTAATCTAACATTTATATTTTAATCCTACACAATAAATTTGTGGACTCTGACAAGCTACTTTGAAAGCTAATATTTTAAATGGCAATTGCTATGAGAAAAGGAAATAGAAACATGAATGAGAGCTAGGTATTCCTTTTACTTGCAGTTTACGATTAATTAAGCATATGGCAAAAAGGAATATTCTTACTGATGGTTCAGAGAACCGTGTATTGCCAGGTATGGACTTTTCATATTTTTTTAGACTGTAGCCTCCAGAAGTTTGCAGGAAAAAAAAATCAAAGTCCTCAAGGTGTTTTAAATTGCTTACAGCTAAGGTGTAAACGCTCCATGTGGGACTTCATGGGAGCTTCAAAGTCGTTCGGGTGGTTCCCAAGAGGCATTCTGTGTATGGTGTACAGTGGGCAGGGAGATTTGTTTATTTATAGTGAAACCTCACATAAAGAGCGCTTCGCTTAAAGAGTAACTTGCTTAAAGAGCAGAATTTTCTCTGAATGTTCGCTTCGCTTAACAAATAAAACCAACCAAAAACTCACCTAACAAATAAATCGGGGTTCGCAATCCCCCCCCCCCCCACAATTGGTCATTTACAACGGCGTTTCGCTTAAAGAGCAAACTCGCTTAAAGAGCAGTCCTGTGGAACGCATTATACTCTTTATGCGAGGTACAACTGTATTTATTTATTATTTCAAATTTATATTGCCGCCCACTCACCATGGCGACTCAGCCCCTAGTGCCCAGAGAACGTAGGCCTGCCCAATTGTCATGAAGACTCATTTTGTCTGATGAAGCCTTCATTCCTCAATCAAAGCGCTGCTCTGCACAGAACTGAACATAAGGTTCAGGAATTTTTTCATCAAGAGGGTGGGGGATTTTTACATGTTACAAAGAATAGTTCATCTTTTGATAAGGGTTAAAGTAGACTACTTAGTGAAAAATAAGAATTGAAAGATACTTTATGCAAAGAAAGAGGCTGTGTGATCGTGTTGCTTTGACCCTCCTGTTAGTAAACCTCCCCCTAAAGTCCACACACTAGACATGAAGCTTGTGTGTGTGTGTGTGTGTGTGTGTGTGTGAAGTCTATATCCATAGTTTTACTTTGTTCCTTAATGTCTAGGTGTGGGAACCAGTGGGTTGCAGTATCAGCATAGTTCTGGAGTTCCTATTTATGCATATTGCTTCATCTCACAAGTAATTCACGAGCAGGGATGAAATGAATCTATTAATTTGAGTTCTACATTTCTCATAATATGTTATGGAACATGTTATTGAAGAATAGAACAGAGAGTATAGTTGTGCATTTTACAGGTTCTGAAAAATTTCAAGTTATATATATATTTCAAGTTACATTGAAAATACTATAAGTAAAGTAACATACTACTGTGTGCATACGTTGATCATGCCTTCATGTATCTCTAAACTGCTGTGGAGTTCCACCTGTGCAGTCATCGTGTTATTCCCTTCAACATTGGTCACATTCCGCTCCTCCATGTTTAGATATCTCCTCTAGTGGCATCCTGTTCTGTGATCAAGTGGATTTTTCTGACATATCTTTTGTCTTTAAGATTTTTCAGTTTCCACTTTCAGTTTCCCCTTATTTCCTGCTACTATTTGCCTGCTTCTAGTTAACTTGTCAGTTCATTTACCTTGTGCTGTATGGCTTGCTCCATTTTATATTTCCATTTTGTGCAGCAGAACACTTTTGGGGAAGAAAAGGCTGTTTCTGTCTACCGTAAGTTCTTCCTCTTTGCTGCTTTTTTTTGCCATTTACCTGGTGAAACAGCCCCACTGCACCTCTGGATTCCAAACCTAGGACTCTTCAGGTGCTTCTTTTCTACTTTTGGTGCTCTTCTCCCTCTTCATTTATATATACTTTGCTTCTTTTGGTGTAGAAAAAAAAGCCTTATTTTTCTGATATCTGAGCCATACAAAGAAGAAAAAAAGTGGTGGTGGGGGTGGGTGGGAGAAAAGGAAGGTGGCCTTACAAATTGCTCTGAACTCTTACTGGATTTGAGAAGTAGTCTGCTGTGCAGCATAGGGTATGCTGCTCCAGACATTCATCTGCAAAGTCCTAGTGTAGGTTTAGCTGCATGATTATTTCCATTAAATATAGTTTAAAGTAATACCTGAATATATTAATGAACTGCGAAGTCTCCCTCCCTAAAAACAGACAGTGTCCAGGGAACTTATAACCTCTTATCTGGCCTTGGTTGGGGTGGAAAAGAGAAGACCAGAGCACCTGTTCCTTTATTCATTAAAAATACACATACACATATTTTCTACCTACTAGGACTCCCAAAGTAATGAACAGCAACATCAGCTGTAAAGCAGAAGGTTTTGTATCATTTTATCCTAATCTTTCCTTAAGTTGACTCAATGAAGACAATTATGTAATACGAAGTACAGTAGAACCACCGCGTACCAAAAAACCCCTCAACTCCATTCCATGTAGCGTTTCGTTATGTGTTTTTTTTTTTTTTGTTATGCGAAGCACCATTGGTGGTACCCCGCATAACGGGAACGCCTTGTTATGCGATTTTTTTGCTATGCAAAGCGTTCATTATGCGGGGTTCCACTGTATATAGCCTGGCCCAATTTGCAGGTGAGAATAAGAATGGTTTCCATGATTAGGTCATGTTTGACTCACTGTACCTACTTGAATAGGTCAGTATTGTACAGTATTGCTACTCTCAAGTAAAGTAGATACAGTGATTCCGTGGAATTTTAAAAGAAGTATCTATGTTAGTGTGTCTCAGCATATTGACAAAAGAAAGGAGAAAAACTTTCTAGCACTTTAGCAATTTTATTTCAGTGCAAGCTTTCTTAGATCAAACTTCACTTTGTCAAACACTGGATGTAAGTATATGGCCAGAATATTTATACATATCCTTCTGGTCAGGCGAGGATATGGATAATAGTCAGATAAATGAAAGTTGGGTAGCATAGGAATGGAACTACAGTAATACCCCGGATAACGCAAGTACGGAGTACGGGATAGCGCTAAAACTGCATAACGTTACAAGATTTTTGGAAAAATCTTGTATCGAACAATGCGATTTTTAACGTTATCTGATACAGTCGTTCTTAGCAGCACGGTCGCTGGAAAGCTGAACAGGGTTCTCCGTTCAGCTTCCCAGCCACCTTGCAGCTATGGAGGCAGGGGTGGGGAGGCTGGAAAGCTGACGGGGGGCTCCCCTGTCGGCTTCCCCCGCCATCCCACAGCTGCGGAGGCAAGGGCCGGTGGCTAGGGAAGCCGACAGGGAGTCCCCGTCAGCTTCCCCAGCCACCCTGCAGCTGTAGATCGGGTCCTCTGATCTCTCTGGAGCAGACAGGGGACACGATCCAAGTTGTTTCTGGGCTTCCCCGACGTCCTCAGCCAGTGCAGCAAGCCAGAATGTCGGAATTCGAATCCCGACATTCTGGCTTGCTGCACTGGCTGAGGACGTCGGGGAAGCCCAGAAACAGTTTGGATCGGGTCTCTACACTTCCCTGGACCCGGCAGGGGGGTCAGAGACCCCAAAATTGGTTTTAAAAAGTCTGTTTTTTTTAAACCAATTTTGGGGTCTCCAACCCCCCTGCAGGGTCCAGGGAGGTGGGGAGACCCGATCCAAGCTGTTTCTGAGCTTCCCCGACGTCCTCAGCCAGTGCAGCAAACCAAAATGTCGGGATTCGAATCCCGACATTCTGGCTTGCTGCAGCCTCAAAGAGGGTGGGGGAACTTCAAAATTAGCGCGCATCGGGTCCCCTGACCTCCCTAGAGCCGATGCGCGCTATTTTTGAAGTTCCCCCACCTTCTTTGAGGCTGCAGCAAGCAGCCTCAAAGAATCCCGACATTCTGGCTTGCTGCACTGGCTGAGGACGTCGGGGAAGCCCAGAAACAGCTTGGATCGGGTCTCCCCACCTCCCTGGACCCGGCAGGGGGGTCAGAAACCCCAAAATTGGTTAAAAAAATGGACTTTTTTAAAACCAATTTTGGGGTCTCTGACCCCCCCGCCGGGTCAAGGAAGGGAGGAGACCCGATCCAAGCTGTTTCCAAAGTTCCCCCACATCCCTGGAGGCTGCAGCAAGCCAAAATGTCAGGATTCAAATCCCGACGTTCTGGCTTGCTGCAGCCTCCAGGGAAACAGGGCTTTTTTTAACATTGTGTGATCAATGTATCGCACAACGTTAAAAACCGGATAACGACGGGACTTGTGGAACCAAGTCATAACGTTATCCGGGGTACTAGTGTATTGAAATGTAGATTATTTCAGTTTAGTACAGTGATGGTGAATCTTGGCACTCCAGGTGCTCTTGGACTTCAGTTCCCAGAAGCCCTGATCAGCACTCCTGCTGATCAGGGTTTCTGGGAATTAAAGTCCAAGAACACCTGGAGTGCCAAGGTTCACCATCAGCTATAAATCAGGTGGTCGTGCCTGTGACAGGAGTGTTAAGAGATATTACTGTAACAGAGCTCAGAGTTTGTCTATGAAGACAACTTCATATCTGTAAGATATGGGAAGTTGCGTTATTAATCTATGCCAACGGTGGCTAACCTTGGCACTCCAGCTGTTCTTGGACTTCAATTCTCAGAAGCCCTGATCATCGGGTGTGCTGACTTGGGCTTCTGGTAATTGAAGTCCAAGAACAACTGGAGTGCCAAGGTTTGCCATCACTGATCTATGCAGTGTGTTAAGAGGCCTTAATTTCCTTTAAGGCATTTAGAGAGGCACTGGAACTTGCTTTCATAGCCAATTTTTACTGACTCCCCTTTAATTATCCTTTTATACTTATTTTTATCTGCAAAAGTGGCTTTGAGATCCATAACATAATGTCTTGGGAGATTGAAGTATTCAGTAATTCGTTTCTCTGTGTTGATATTCCTGATAATTGGATTTGTGTTGATTCTTTTGCTGAAGGTTATCTGGTTTTGAGAAAGCAGAGGGACACTACATGCAAAAGATAGCATAAATTCCATTACTGAAGGAACAAAAAAAAATTCAATCTTTGATGTTGTGGCTGATATTGTTGGGGTCTTTGATTTTGTCATCAGTGTAGAAATGGAGATACAACTGACATCTCAGTTTGTGATTGGATCTTATTCCTCTCCATTTCCATGTTGTATTGCCTGTTGTGTGTCAGTAGCTATTTAAAGTTTTTCTGTAGGCACTTACAGGCCACCACTACCCCTCAAAAGCTGGGGCAGGTCAGTGGTGGGATGTCAAATTTTTTACTACTCCACTGTGATGTCATCAGTGTGGGCGGAGCCAATGTCATGATGTCATGACGTTGTGGGCAGAGCCAAAGAAAAAATAATAGAATAAAAATAAGCACACACACACCTCTCAACCCACCCACCCACAACACAAGGACAGCAAGGAGGACAGAAAGGAGGCCGCGCATATGTGCCAAGCACTGTAGACATGCATGCACACCAAGTGCTTGGTGCACATGCACAGTGGGGTAACCAGTGAAAAGGTAAGCCTCAAAGGTAGTCGTCCCCCCCCCCCCAAAAAAAAAAAAAAAAAAGCTGCTACCGGTTCTTTGGGACACTAGGAAAAGTTACTACCGGTTCTGGTGAACTGGTGGGAACCTGTTACATCCCATCACTGGGTATTGTTCAGAATGGGCTGCAGGTAATTGATGACATGGCTCAGTGGTCAATTGGGAATTATCAAGTAGGATTTACATAAGTAAATATTCAGCTGTTAATTCAATTATTTTCCTACTGTCAATAAGTTATGTGTCATAGGTGTTTGCATACAATAGTAGCTTATGGTGCTCTCTATCAGAGATTTTCAAACTTTTTAATCAATACAAATATTTTAAGATGCTTCATTTTTCTATCCAAATAAATGGGTCGTTCCCAACACTCGCGCGCGTGCGCGTGCACACACACACATTACTGGATAGTTATAGTAATTAAGTTGTCTTGATTAATTTGTTTTATAGAAGCAGATGTGAACAATTATTAGGCCTGCCCATTTTAGAATTAATACCAGTTAATCGCTTTTTTGAGGTACTGTACGTGTATTGAACAAATTACTTTTTGATGTAAGGCTATATCAGCATAAGAAAACTAAAGTTGCATAAGAACTTTGGAAAATATTGATCTTAGAATCAGTTTGAATAATTGTTCAACAATTGTAAATACAATTCATTTAAGTAGACGTTAACCTTTGTTTTTAGCTATTAAATTCTACCGTCTGGCTATGCAACTGGTCCCAGATATTGAGTTTAAGATTACCTACACACGATCTCCAGATGGTGACACTATTGGGAAAAGCTAGTAAGTATAGCATATTTCTTCATTATTTTGAGGCATAAGGTACTGAAGTAGGATGAGATTGCATATTTGCATTCCTAAATTCAATTAAAACCCACTTCTGTGGAGTTAGATATGCCAAAGTTTACTCATCTAAGTAAATGGAAGAAAACCTAAGTTGGCAAAAGGTAAGACTTTTACTAGAGAGTTACTTTATTCTCAAATGGATATGCTTCTGAGTAAACATGCAAAACAAAATTGCTGTATAAGACCAAGTGTGTGCACAGTTGCTGGTCAAATGTAATGATGGGTTTTTATAGAGGTAGAAAGGTGCCTTCCCCATTATAGTTCCCAGTATGCACCCAAAACAAGATCCGGAGGGCTGAGAATCTGCAGAGCCAAATTTCCATGGAGGGGAAAGAACATTTGGCAGTTGCCAGAGAAATGTTGACTTTAGCTCCATCTGTAAGTTCCAGTCAGATTGGTGGGCCTGATTTCACAGTGTATATGTGTTGGTCTAAGCCAGTGGTGGTGAACCAATGGCACGTGTGCCAGAGGGGGCACTCAGAGCCCTCTCTGTGGTCATGCATGCCATCGCCCCAGCACAGAGTTTGCCCTACCCCTCTGCTCAACAGCCCAATGGGAGTACTTTCTCCTTTCCCCCAGCACAGAGTTCACCCTGCTCCTCTGCCCAGCAGTCCAATGGGAGCACTTTTCCCCTCCCACCAGCACAGAGTTCACTCCACCCCTCTGTTTGGGCACTTGGTCTCTAAAAGGTTCACCATCACTGAACTAGGCTGTCTGCCTGTTTAATACTTTGCCTACAAGTAACTCAAGGTTGTGCCCATGGTAGTTGCGTAATGGAAAAAGAAGAAGTGCAGTTACCAATGCACTTCCATTGCTGAACTGCGTGGTTTGGTTCCTTATTGCCATGCATAATGCTTGGTACATTTATGCTGGCATAACTTTATGTTGTGCTGATGTGAATATGATTTTTGTTGTTCAGTCGCACAGTCGATTCTTACCCTTTGCAACCCCATGGACCATTGCCTGGCCAGGCATCTCTGTCCTATATGCTGTATATATATATATAAATTAATATATATAAATTAAATGAATTGTTCAAGGTCCCATTGGTTGCTTAATGGAGGGAAACCTAATTTTATATACATTATATGGATTCCTTTAACACATTTAATAGCCAGGTTTTTTTCTTTCGTGTCCAGATCAAACTTTGGACTGCCTAAGTGAAACTACTTTGTTGGCTTTGTCGTTGGCCAAAATTAATTCTTCATCTGTACATTTTTCTGACATTAATCGGCAGAGCAATAAATGAGCCAGATTCTGTATCTCCACATTATTACAGTGTGTTGTTGTCTGCAAGGAAACCACCACTTGAGCATGTTGGTCTTATGTTTAGGCACTCTGACCCTCAGCTGTTCAGGGTCAGTTTCTACTTAATATAATTTAATAATAGTATGACTGTTTTTATGAAATGGTTTGCATACTAAAAGAATTAGTAGATAAATTTTGCAACCAGATTGTGTGAGTACTTACTACATAGGCCAAAATCCTGTTCCTTCTCTCCCCTCTCTTTGGCATACTTTCCTTTGCACAATCAGTCATGAAACTGGTTACACAATCAGTGTTTGCCATCTCATGGAAAGGAGAGAGAAGCACATATGCAAGTACCTTTACTGACACGAAAGAAAAATTCCAGCCATAGTTGTTTATGTTTTTCAATCTTTGGCATCTTCTTTGCAGAAGAGTTAAGAAATTAGAACATAGAATCTTGAATAGTTCTTGACAGTCATAATATTGGTGTTCTATTTTCTGTGGATTACTTTAATTTGTGGTTTTATTGTAAGTCATTGATATGTTAAACAATTGTATTAAAAAGAAAAGTAAATATGACCAAAAAAACCCAACCCTAAATAGGCAATCATGGCATAAATCAACACTAACTATTCTTATGCCCACAGACCTTTCCACGAACTTAACAGGAATATCTTGTAATAGACATGATGTTTCACCAGCAAATATCTCTTGAGAAAGTGAAACCCTCTTATCATGAATGTAATTCTATGCACACTTTCATGGAAGCCAGTTCCATTGGTGGCTTAGTGGTTAAGATGCTGAACTTGATGACTGGAAGGTTGGGAGGTCAGCAGTTCAAGACCTGAGTGCTGTACAGTGGAGTTAGCTCATGTCTCTGTCCCAGCTCCTGCCAACCTAGCAGTTTGAAAGGTGCTGCTTTGGTGGGAAGGTAACAGCATTCCATATGCTCCAGTATCTAGTCATGCCTGCCACATGACTACAGAAACATCTGCAGACGCAGACAGTGCTTGCTCTTTGGCTGTAAACGGAGTTGAGCACTGTACCCTAGAGTCAAATACAACTGGCTTTCGAGCAAGAGCGACCTTTGCATTTACAGAGGCTTTCTTTATCATTTATAGAATAAGTCTTTTCAGTGTTATATTTGTTGTACCAAGCAAAACAGTGTTATCAATCATAGCAATTTTTGAGAAATTAAAAATCTCTATTGTATCCTTTCCCCCCAGTCCAGAGGATCCCTTGGGATCCCTTTCATCACAGGGGAGTTGTTGGGAGCTGAATGGTACGAGCCTTTAATTTTTGAAAATTGCTGCCATCAGTAAAACTGGATGGTGGTGATTTCCAGAATTAAAGACTTCCCCCGTTCCTTCTTGTACCCAGCGGGTTCCCTAAACCAGAGGGATCCAGTAGGATCCTCAGGATGGGCTGCTAGGGAGTAAAGTGGAAACTGATGCCAGGTTTCCTTTCTGGCAATGATTCAGAGAGTTACACAGCTCTAGAAGTTCATAAAGTATCTTAGGAAGCTGTCTGTCCTTGTCTATGTTCGAATGGGTGGATGCTAAAGCTATGATACATTCAGATAATGGTGGCTTAGCCAGTTGTGAAGTACAGTAATACCTTGGATAACGCTAAGACTTGGTTCCACAAGTCTTGGTGTTATCCGATTTTTAGTGTTATCCGATGCATGTTAAAATCCTATGAGATGTATCGGATAATGTTAAAGCTCCATAGAGATACATTGTAACCGCACAGGCTTTAGCGGTTGTTATCCGATACATCCCATAGGACCTTAACGTTATTCGATCCAATTCTCCTCCCCAGATTACTTAACATTATGCGATTTTAGCTTTATCCGAGGTAAACGATATCCGAGGTATTACTGTATGTCTTGGTTTCTTGTTTGCTAGGTTCATTTCCTGCTCCAAAGGCCTATCAACTGGTCTGACTTTCATGTCTTCTGCTGGAGGAAGTGCCTCTTATCCATTTCTTCACACTAAGTCCTAACTTTCTTTCCTGATTGGCATGTGAAATGCTGCCAAGTGTTAAAAATAACCATTGATTGCACTCTTGTAGTTAGCTGTGAAAGATCCTATTTGCTGTTCAATATGATTTTTGAGAGCCACCATATGTTCCCATATGGTTCACATCAAATTTAGCAAGCCTACTTGCTCTCTTTCTTTGCAGTGGCTGCATAAAAACACACTCTGGCCTCAGGTGAGTGTCCTGAAACTCTTCCGAGGGCTTGGAGGTTTTGGCTAAGGGTTCCAGGATCCTGGTTGGGTGGGCTTCCTGGTGAATTGTGGTAGCTGTGGTGAAAGAAATCCAAAAAAAGTCTCACAACTAGTAGAGAGAACATTTCATTTAAGGCACCTTTTTTGGTTAACATATTCTAAAGAATTCAGTATTGCTGTTTCTATTGCGTAAACAGCTAGAATTTGCTATTGCATACTTAGGAAAATGTGTGAAAAGTCAGGAGGGGGTTCAGCCAGAATTTGGCAGTATCTCAACTAGCGTAAATACATTTCTTACATTTCACCTGTACTACTTCTGCAGTATGCTGTAAAGTCACAGTACTTTCCTTAAGCTTCTGAACAAATATCTGTAGCCATTTTTATTTAGGATAAATTTAGTTGAATCTGATTTTCACTATTCTTCCTATGTCCTGGGCGTACTGCATGTGTTTAACACACACCCCACTATGGCCTACAGGCCGGATCCGGCCCCCAACACCAACTCATCGGCCCATGCCGCCTGCATTACTTCTGGAAGTGGAAGTAAAATGCGCCCCTATGGATGCATTTTACTTCCACTTCTGGGAGCAACAAGGGCAGCATGGGCTGGATGAATTGCTGTTGGGGGCCAGATATGGCCCATGGACCATAGTTTGGGCACCCTTGGTTTAAGCAGAGAAAATGGCAGCTTAAAATCTATCTTATCCTTTTGCAAAACAGATGGCAAGGCATGTTTTGCTTCTGGTGGGAGGAACCACATGACCAGCCCACTGAATCATGTGACCCACCGACAGCCTGAAATGTTTGGGCACCCCGGTTTAAAACTTTGCTTTCAAACAAATTTTCAATGTAGCAACAACTTTTAACTCTCAGTTCATAATTTGAGAGTCAACAGGGAATAGAAGTCATAAACTCTATTCCAGCTTGCTTATATCATCTACCTGGAGACTAAGCTAGACATAAGGTGAGTAAATTGTCTCCCAATGGGCTATTTAAAAATAAAATAAAATCAAGAAGCCATTTCAAGAGGGACAATTGAATTATGGAAACAGGTGATGGAGCACTGCTTACTCCATTTTCCATTTACAGAAATATGGATTTAAATTGTTTGGAAGAGAATAATTTGGAGCAGGAAAATGATAGGTTTGAAAAGAGTTAACATTGTACAGAGCTGCATAGTAAATGTACTTCAGCCAAGAATCTCCACATTCAGAAGCATGCCCTTATAAAGTTATTTGAGTTCAGTCCTTTCCAGTATGCAAAAGTGCATTCTGTTTAGATGTAGGAGAGGTATTGCAGCCTTAGGTGCTATTTTCTAGGAAATATGTTCCTTGAGTCCAGTAATGCCTACATCTGGATAACCATGATTAGGATTAGACTAACCATGTAACCCAAGTAATATTTCTACAGACACACGAGAGAAATTTTTTGAGTAATCATCGTCTGTTTTAATTAATCTATTTAGCCCAACATTGCCATGTTTGACTAGCTTTGAAACACCAGGGTTTCTATCCAAATAACAATCAGGACTGACCCTACTTAATTTCCAACATCTGATAAAATTGGTGTGAGTAGGGTAGAATTTAGGTAGGTAGTTTCAGTATTCATGTACCTGCCTCCCTGCAAGGTATCGGATTCCCTGCCCGAGGTCCTTGAGGCGGTCGCTACGCTGGCATTGGAGGCCCCCAGGCTGATGGTCCTGGGGGACTTCAATTTGCCATCGTTGGGGACCGGCTCAGAGGTGGCTCGGGAGTTCATGGTTTCCATGGCAGCCATGGGCCTGACTCAGGTAATTCAGGGTCCTACCAGGAGCTGTGGCTGAGTGATCGGAATTTACAGAAATTAGACATCTCTCCTGTGCCATGGTCAGATCACTATCTGGTGACCCTAGACTTCCTGGGGGCGAGACTTCACCGTAGGGAGGCAGGGCCGATTAGATGGGCCCGCCCCCGGCGACTAATGGATCCAGAAGGATTCCAGAGGGAACTGGGGTGTTGTCCTCTTGACCTGCAATGCGGTTCGTCTGAAGCCCTTGTCAACTCTTGGAATAAGAGAGCGACAGCAGCCTTGGACGTAATCGCTCCACTACGGCCTCTCCGCGCTTGTAGGGCTCGATCTGCCCCCTGGTTCACAGAAGAACTAAGGGAGCTCAAACGGGCAAAGAGACGCCGAGAGCGCCGCTGGGTGAAGACTCAGAGTGAGCCTGATCGAACACTAGCTAGAGCAGCTATTAAAGACTACCTAGTGGCGATAGGGGCGGTGAAACGTCAATATTTCACCGCCCTTATTGCCTCCGCAGATAACCGCCCAGCGACTCTGTTCCGGGTGACTAGGTCCCTCCTTGGTAGGGGGGGGGGGTCGGGCCCTGGTTGGCAAGGTTCAGCTGAGGCTTTTGCTGATTATCTGGCGGGGAAAGTCGCTCAGATTCGCTCGAAGCTTAATCCCGGCGTGGAACGCATGGAGCTGGGGTTGACCGGAGCACAGTCTGGCCACGTTATCTGGGATCGGTTCGATCCTGTTGGCCCTGAGGAAGTGGACAGGCTCCTTGGATCTGTTCGCGCCACAGCCTGTGCACTGGATCCATGCCCTGCCTGGCTGATTAAAGCATCTACGGCCGTGGCAGGGGGTTGGGTCGAGGCAATTATAAATTCATCTTTAAAGGAGGGGTCTTTCCCAGCACCGTTCAAACATGCTTTGGTGCGCCCCCTCCTGAAAAAAACATCCCTCGACCCTATGGTACTCACCAACTACCGGCCAGTGTCCAACCTACCCTTTTTGGGCAAGGTTTTGGAAAAGGCAGTGGCGCAGCAACTCCAGGGTGTCCTGGATGAAACGGATTATCTGGACCCTTTTCAGTCAGGATTCAGGCCCGGATATGGGACAGAAACTGCACTAGTCGCATTGGTGGATGATTTCTGGAGAGAGCGGGATGGTGGTCATCCGTCTGTCCTGGCTCTTCTCGATCTCTCAGCGGCTTTCGATACCATCGATCATGGTATCCTTCTGGGGAGGCTCCAAGGATTGGGGATCCGGGGCACTGTGTTGTCCTGGTTTTCCTCATTTCTGAGGGGCAGGACCCAGTCGGTGTGGCTGGAGAAGGAGGAGTCCAGCCCTAGGCCCCTCCAATACGGGGTGCCTCAGGGCTCGGTGCTCTCTCCTCTCCTGTTTAACATCTACATGAAGCCGCTGGGTGAGATCATCCGTTCCCACGGGGTGAGGTATCATCAGTATGCAGATGATACCCAACTGTACATCTCGGCCCGTGGGGACCCAAGCGGTGCAGTGGAAGTCCTTTCCAGGTGCCTGGAGGCTGTTAGGGTCTGGATGGGGGAAAACGGGCTACAGCTGAATCCCGGCAAGACTGAGTGGCTATGGGTAAGGGGCCCTGTGTTATCTCGGGAGTTACCAACTTTGGTTCTGGATGGGGCAGTTTTGCCCCAAACAGACCCGGTGCGTAATCTGGGGGTCCTCCTGGACTCACGACTACTGTTCGAAGAACAGGTGGCAGCCGTGGCCAGGAGGGCTTTTGCACAACTTCGTGTAATACGCCAGTTACGCCCCCTCCTAGACCGGGACGCCTTGCTCATGGTCACACATGCTCTGGTCACCTCCAGACTTGATTACTGTAATGCGCTCTACATGGGGCTGCCATGGGTGACCATCCGGAGACTGCAGCTGGTCCAAAATGCAGCGGCCCGAGTAGTGATGGGGTGAGGACGCTATGCTCGCGCCGCGCCTCTGCTCCGGGAGCTGCATTGGTTGCCAGTATGTCTCCGGGTGCAATTCAAGGTGCTGGTCATTACCTTTAAGGCCCTATATGGTAGTGGGCCAGGATACCTAAGAGACCGCGTCACCCTAAGAATGTCTGTCCGTCCCACCAGGGCGGATCGGAGGGGCTCTCTTGTTATTCCATCGGCTAGGGAGGCTCGCCTCTCTAGCACTAGGAGGAGGGCCTTCTCTGTGTTCGCCCCGGCCCTATGGAACCTTCTCCCAATCGAGCTACATCTGCAAACAGAGCTCCTACCTTTTCGCAAAGGTTTGAAGACCTGGCTGGCGGAGCACGTGTGGGGTCCCAGGAACACGGGATCCCACGTAGGCTGGCTGATTTAAGGGGACAGCCACCCCCTGTGACGTTTGGGATATTTGGTTTTACCTGTCATATTGTTTTAATTTTTTAAGAACTTTTAAGGATCTATTTGTGATTTTAATCCACGTTGTAAGCCGCCCAGAGTCGGGTACTCCCGATTGGGGCGGGGTAGTAAGTATAAATAAATAATAATAATAAATAATAATAATAATAATTCAACATTTCATATTTAGATTACAGAAATATAAAATATCTTAGATATTGCTTGATAGTGGTTTAAGTAACAGAAAGCCTGAAATCTTTAGCACAGCAGGAATGTTATCTGCAGCAGTTGCAAATCGCTGTTGAATAAAGGCTTTCTTTGGTGACTTTGGAGTATAAACTACTTGTACACACTGAAGTGAAGTCATGTACATGGTGAAATCATTAAAGAAGCCTTTGATGATTGGTGATTTACAACTGGTGATGACATCTTTCCCAGTGTAGTGCAAAGCATTTGACCTGTATATAAATGCCTACAGATTAATAAATCTGGTTCACAATGATAAGTACTTTTCTTCCATAATTAATGTTACTTTCCTTTAAGTAAAAAATCTGTCTAAATGGCTGTATTAGATTTGTCTATATTAGCAATGCCGTTTCGTTTTTCAATAGAATACAGGGTTTTAAACCACATGAAGTTTACTCTATTGTATTATTTTGAAAAGTAATGGCTACTTTAAGTATGAAAACAGGTGATATAAAATTGCTACAAATTTATTGTTTCCAAGAAATTTGATTGAGAACATGTTATAAATAGGAATGAAAAGTTGATTTTTAAAACTTAGCCTTCAATCCTAGCCAGACATAATTGAAAGTAAAATCATTCCCATGAATAGGCTTCGATATAGGCAATGTTAAGATTATATTAGAAATCATTCAGTTCAATCTCAAGTTATGTTTCTTTTCTGTAGCATTGAAGATAATGAGGATGATTGCAAGATGGCTGATCTTGTGTCCTACTTTCAACAGCAACTCACTCTTCAAGAATCATCTATCAAACTATGTCAGCCTGAGTTTGAGGTGACTCAGACTCATATCTCAGGTAAGAAACTTTTTAAATAGGAAGATAGTTTACGTGTTTATTTACTAGGAGTCATGGCTGGAGAGGTAATATTAATTAAAAGCACGTAACTCTTGGGGGGAAATGTGCAGATGCTTAGGCAGGTTCAAAAGGAATGTCATGCATTCTCTGCTTAAGCACTGTTTTTGGTGGGAAACAGTAAGTTGATTATGGCCATAAAAGGTTACAATTCTTCACACTTTCCATTATCTATGGCAGGGGTGGCCAAGCTACAGCCTGTGGGATGGCCCCGGCCTGCAGCACCATTTCATGTGGCCTGTGCTGCTGCCATGTTTACAACAGCTGTGAACATGGCTTATGGCAGCGTTTACGGCAGGAACCACGTGACCAGCCTGCTCAGCTATCTGGGGTGAGACCTGTAGCGTAAAAAGGCTGGGAACCCCTGATCTATGGACTACATTTAATGTTATACAGTTGGACTTGTAAGCTGACGGGAGGTATAAGAGGAGAATTCATTTCATACACAGAAGCTATTCCATTAGCTTGCAAAATCTCATGTCATATGTTTAGCATAGAAAATATTACATAAATGTAAAGATGTGCAGTGATTTTTGACTTATGGCTATTTTTAATCATATTTTGTATGTTTATATTTAATTTCATAAACTTCCTGATCTAGATGAACAGAGGCCTGTTTTTAGAGGTCAGGATTTACTAGTTGTCAGTATCTGTTGTTAATGTTTTGCATGGCCTGTCTTCTTGCTGGTCTTGGAATAAATATTTTAAAATATTCCTTATGTTAGAAAATTCCTACATATACTATTCCTAAGAATTTCTTACTTAATTGTATAATTGATAAATAATAGTTTATAGTTAATCTTCTAGAGTGTTGTCGATAACAACATACACTTTTCTGAAGAACAAGATTTTTACAAGAGGTAGATCTAAGTGTACTGTTAACATGCAAAGTAATTACTGTAATTTACTTTATTGTGTTAAGCAGAATCAACAATTTACATAGAATTAGCAATGTGGAAGAACCATGCTGTGCAAAAAAACAAACTTTGCACTTAAAATATCTTCAAAATAACTGGTTACTAAAAACATTACAGTGAAAACCAGAAAGGTGATAATTCTTTGGCAGATTCCTAAGAATTATCTGTTTTATAGCCAAATCCCTAAATACACTTGAAAATACATAATGCAATGCTCTACTTATTTTTTCACAGTGTTGCCTATGGAGCTGTTGATGTATATTTTTCGATGGGTGGTTTCCAGTGATCTGGACCTGAGGTCCTTAGAACAGTTATCGTTGGTCTGCAGAGGTTTTTACATTTGTGCCAGGTAGATAAGGACAACATCCTTATACTTTATTCATTAGCCTGCCTCATACTTTACAATAATTATTAGAACAAACTAGTTAACTGTTATTATAAAACAAGGAAATTCAGTGTCGCCTAATGCTTTAACATCCTCTAACCCAGTGTTTTCCAACCTTTGGTTCTTGGACTTCAGTTCCCAGAAGTCTACGTCAATTCCCTAAAGCACTGATCAGCCAATGTACTGACTAAGACTTCTTGGAATTGAAGTCCAAAACCCAAAAGTTGGGAAAAACTGGTAACTTTCCAGTGTGGGTTTGGTGAAACTAACCTGAACCAGCAACAGCTAAGACAGGACCATTGAGAGATAAAAGAAATAACAAATGATTTCCAGTTAATCCAGAAGAAAGTCATATTACAGAAAGTGAACAGTTTAGATCAGGGATCCTCAACCTATGGCCTGTGGGCCAGATCCAACCCGCAGCACCAAATCATCTGGCCTGCATCCTCGCTCCAGCCTCTGCTTCAATCCTTGTCTCCTCAGCTTGGCTTGACGTGTCCCTAACTGCACTTTGTAGCAGGGCAGATGTCCCGCCATTAAGGACATGCCAAGTCAAGCAGAGGAGACAAGGTTTGAGGTGGTGTCAGAAATGGCGGCTGCAGGGGTGTTTCCGCTGGCGGAGGGTGCCTTTCTTTACCCATGCAACACAGCTCCTCCAGGCAGAGGCGGGTGGGTTTGGGGAGTGGGGGGCTCAGGGTGGTTGCTACCACCACCAAAGCGAGTCTGAGGGAGCATGACCCGGCCCCTGGCTTTAAAAGGTTGAGGACTCCTGCTTTAGATGAAGGGATTCTCATGATTAAGCAAATCACAGTCAAACCTCGCATAAAGAGCGCCTCGCTTAAAGAGCAACTCACTTAAAGAGCATAATTTTCTCTGAATGTTCGCTTCGCTTAACAAATAAAACCAACCAAAAACTCACTTAACAAATAAATCGGGGTTCACAATCCCCCCCCCTCAATTGGTCATTTACAATGGTGTTTCACTTAAAGAGCAATCCTGTGGAACACATTATGCTCTTTAAGCGAGGTACAACTGTATTTAGAAACAATTTAAAATCAAAAGCAGTAAACAATGGCTGAATTCTTGTAGTAAAATGCAACTAGAGCAGGCCCACTGAATAATTGAATTTGATGAGTCAGCTCCTTCATGAGTTCCAGTGATCCAATGGGCCAATTGTGAAATAAATAAGTTAATTAATCATTTAAAAGATTCTACAACCATCATGCTGCTGATTTTTTGAAGTTTGTGAAAGAGGCCTTTAAAAATTGTGGGAATGAGAATTTGATACAGTTAAAAGCATAAATGCAGTTTTCACAGTCTGACTGCACAGTCTAAATCTAAAGGAAAATGCAATGTCTAGAGAAGATACAGTTGTACCTTGCTTAAAGAGCATAATGCGTTCCACAGGATTGCTCTTTAAGCAAGTTTGCTGTTTAAGCGAAACACCATTGTAAGTGACCAATGGGGGGGGGGATTGCGAACAATGTATTTGTTAAGCGAGTTTTTGGTTGGTTTTATTTGTTAAGCGAAGCGAACATTCAGAGAAAATTCTGCTCTTTAAGCGAGACACTCTTTATGCGAGGTTTGTCTGTACAGAGCTGGAAATTTTAGTAATGGTACATTTTGCTTGAAGAGTATACCAATCTTATTAAGACCTAAAAAGCCAAGTCAGTGCCCCAGCTCTCACTACACCCCAGTGATTTCTTATTTGTCTTTGCAATGTTTGCGTATGTCAGTATTTACATTGAGGTCTCTGCATGCGGTCCTTTCACCAGGGATCCTGAAATCTGGCGCCAGGCCTGTTTGAAGGTTTGGGGCAGGACATGTAACAAAATGGTTCCTTATACCTCTTGGAGGGAAATGTTTTTGGAAAGACCCAGAGTTCGATTTGATGGTAAGTAAGATAATGTCAAATGGAAGTAAAAACCAATAACATCAGAGTTTTCATAATTGCAGTAGTCCTTTTGAATATCTGTTAGCTTCATAGGAGACCCTGTTTCTTTTTCTCACCTGATCCTGCTAGGAGCTGTGGAGATGCTGAAGTGCTTCAATACATTGGCCAGTAAATTGAATCTGAATCATTGTTAAAAGAAACATGGGTAGGGTCAAGATAGTCCCTAAGCATGGCGAGTTAGCATGCTTTCATTTTCTCAGTGGAGAAAAAGGGGTTGCTTTAATGGAAATAAACAATATTAGAGTAAGGGTATTTCTTAGTAAACACAGTGTTACTATAATAGTGAATAATCTCAAACTCTGAATTTGTTGTTGAGCTTCTCAGTCTTTGTGTATTGAAGAAAAGAGGAACCATGCGATTTCTGTGCTATGTGACAAGGAACCACCAAACCTTTGGGGGAAACCCCTGTTATCACACTTTTGCATTTAGGGATAGGAGATACTGAGAAATTTCTGGTTAATTTCAATGAATTAACTGTGATAGCCAGACTCAGGGTTTCCTTAGATAATGTTTTATTTGTCTTTAAAGTTTTTAATGATTTAATTCTGTTTCTATTATTTAACCCATTTTAATTATTAGGCCAGTTTAATTATTTTAACTGTATAAATATTGTGTTTTAATTTGTGTGTTTTTTAATACTGTAAGCCACCTTGAGTCCCCCATGAAGAAATTTGGCCTATAGAACAAACAAACAAACAAATTGAAAAATAATAAATAAAATAGTGCTTGTCTCATATCACTGAAAAATTATTAATTGCTGTAGATTAATTGGAAATGTACTGTTAAATTCCTTAGATTTTGAACTGTTGGACTACCTACTTACAATATTTTTGTTCCATTACAACAGTTAGGACTATAGCAGGTAAAAAAATACAGAAAAGATTAAAGATCATTGTGTGTTCTCTTTACTAGGAATACTATTGCTTTCTACAAATTTTAGATTACTGGTAATTTATAAACATAGGCATCAGAAACACTGTTGTATTTTAGACATTAAGAGAACAAAGATTCATAGTTTATAAATTCATGGGTAATTTTACATACATTTTATTCTATGTTTTGCAGGTGTGTATATTAGCAAAACAACATATATACGTCAGGGAGAACAGTCTCTTGATGGTTTCTATAGAGCATGGCACCAGGTGGACTATTACAGGTATAGGCATTGTAAAATGAGTGTGTTAAAAATATTTGACAAGACAGAGAGGTGTTCTGCTCACTCCTGGTCTAGACCAGGTTCTGCGTGAAGCATTCACAGATTGGAATGTAAGGTCCAAATAATCTCTTTCAAAAAATATTGGTTATCTGTCTGTGCTGGTCTGGAGTATGTAAATCAAAACTTGAAATGAGGTATGTTTACATTGCTGGTCAAAACTATCATGCTGATACATTTTCTTACTCTGTTGGAATGGTTCCAGCAGCAGTGAAGTGTCATTTGATATTTCCGATTGTCGTTTTTTCACCTGTAGATTCATTAATGAGATTAATGGTTGCTTAACTTATTAGGTACCTGCGATTCTTCCCAGATGGTCACGTAATGATGTTAACAACTCCTGAAGAGCCTCAGTCTATTGTTCCTCGTTTACGAACTAAAAACACAAGGTTTGTTCATTTTATGCATGATACAATTTCATTTTCATACTAACCAAGGTGATTTTTTTAAATTAGCGCCAATCACATAAAGTAGCTTATGTTTTGCAGTGCCAGGTTTTCAGCAATGAAAAGAAAACAGTAACATTAAATAACTTTCAGCTCTTCCAGAAAATATATTTTAATGGATTTTCCCCCTTCTGAACCTTAGAACAGATGCAATCCTGCTTGGCCATTATCGCCTTTCCCAGGATACAGACAATCAAACCAAAGTTTTTGCTGTAATGACAAAGAAAAAAGAAGAGGTATGTACAAAAGAAATTCAAGACAAAGTCACTGATTGACATAGTAGGCAAAGAAATACATGTACTTTATAACATTTTCTTTTTATAAACAGCCCACAAATTGCTTTTGTAAAACTCTTTTGAATTTAGGAAGAGAGGTTATTGAGACTTTAAATGTATTGTTTTTATGTGGAAGGGGATAAAAAGTAATTTGAACATTCTTCCGTGAATGGTCATAGCTATAAATTCATAGTGAGCACGTTGATTGCCTCTGAATTATGCCCCATTTTAATCTTCCTGTTAACTGCTTGTGTGAACTTTTGGGAGGAATTTATATTTTCATAGATAACTTTCTGTGTGTCTGTCTATCTTTCTCTCTGTGTGTGTGTGTGTGTGATTAAATTATTCTATTCTTCTAGAAAGGGGAATAGAACTAGGGTAGGATTGGAGAAAATAGACACAAAGGTAGAAAGAGGTAGCTGTTGACTCAGTTGAAAATACAAACTATGAAGTAAGCTAGAGGTAGTGAAAGAGGCACTTTCTTCCTTTGTTTTCCCCCTGTATTGACTGAAGATGGTGTTGAAGGCTTCAAACACACACTCATTTATTACTTGCGTTTATGCTCCATCTTTCCTGCAGGGAGGTCAGGGTAGTTTACATGGTTCTAGCTAGATGGTATTGTGGATGCAGTGGGCACAGAGCTGGGCAGGCTGAGGAGGATGGTGGAGGACAGAAGTACCTAGAGGGCAATGGTCCATAGGGTCTCAAAGGGTCGGAATCAACTGTGTGACTGAACAACAACAACAACAAAAAACTCCCCACTTTATCCTCACAACCTTAGATTAGGCAAGCTGGTAGAGGTTGGCAGGACCAAAGAGACCCATTAAGCCTTATTGGTAATTTCATGCATTTCAAACTGCATCTCTCAAGGCTTCTAATGGGCTAAGAGCAATGCAACACTGTCTGATATGTATCTTAATTACCGTAATGTATTTTTAAAAAACAAAATTTCCTAAGATTGTCTGGAAGGAAACATCTCTGTTATCCCCAGCCTACCAAATCCCTGTGCCTCCTCTTGGGAGACCCCAGCAGCAGGGCAAGCCAAAGACATGGATGCCAAGGTGGGAGCAAGAAAGAGAATAAGCCACAGCTGGAGGCGTAGGCTGCAGATGAGGCAGAGTGGTAGGAGCTCGGATGAAAGAGAAAGGGTGGATCATTGGAAGCAGAGGACTGCTCTGGGAAGAGCCATCTTTTGTGCCTTCTTTTGTGCCTCCATCTTTTGTGCCTTCAGAGAAAACCTCTCCTGGATCTGTTAAGAGGCATGGAAAGGGAGCACCCTTTCCACACCTAGGCCTTGCACACGTAGACCCTCAGTGCAGCAGCCAAGACGCCCAACTGAGCAATGACCGGAATGACCCATGCCAACCCAGAAGAGGCATCAGGGGCAGAAGGAAACAGAACAGCACAGATAAACAAATTATCTGTGGAGTCTGTGGTCAAGGAGGATTGGACCCTAGTGGGGCAGTGGGGGTTGCAGCCTTACAGTATAAATGTGAAATTTCAGGTGTCTAGGCTGCATCACCTTAATGCTATAGCTCTGGTAGACAGACAGCACATCTTATTTTAGTAAGGTAAAGGTCGCCTTTGTTTGAAAGCCAATTGTATTCGACGCTACGGTACGGTGCTCATCTCTGTTTATAGCCAAAGAGCTAATGTTGTCTGTGTCTGCCGACATTTCTGTGGTCATGTGGCCGGCATGACTAGACAACGGAGTGCACAGTATGCTGTTTACCTTTCCCACCGAAGTGGTAACCATCTACTTGCAACTTCTTGCTTTTGAACTGCTAGGTTGGCAGGAGCTGTGACAGAGACAGGAGCTCACTCAGTCATGCAGCACTCTGGTCTCAAACTGCTCAACTGCTGACCTTCCAGTCATTAAGGTCAGCATATTAACCACTAAGCCACCACTGCAGTCCCTTTCTTTTATTTCAGAAGTTAAATTAGTGGTACATTAATTTGTGTTAGTTGTACATTTTTCGCAATATGAATATGGTTAGTTTTTTATGACGATGTACAGGAGGAGGAGGAGGAGGAAGAGGACTGGTTTCAAATTATTAAACCAGTGCTTGGACTAGAGATCAATTAAGATCACTGGAACTTAAAGGAGTTGCTTTAAGTTTGTATGTTTTGTTCTTTATATTTTGCGTTAATGGAAATACACAGGCAAGGTAGTTAATTTTGTGTTTTAAAGCCAGTATTCAGAATTGATACTAATATCTGTTATTTCACATTTTTGACAGTCCATCCTGTTTCTTGTTGTTATGTAGAAACCAATTGAGTACCACAGGTACAGATACTTCTGTCGTGTTCCAGCCCAAGAAACTGATCATAGCTTTCATGTGGGGCTACAGCTATGTTCCAGTGGCCGCCAGAGATTCAACAAGCTCATTTGGATTCATCACTCTTGTCACATTACTTACAAGTAAGCTTCCAAAAAACAGAAAAAACAAGAGTACGTTTGAGTGAGATAAAGCCAAACTTTAGGCTTGTTTTGAAAACAGGTTAATAGGGCTCGGGAGATGCTTTCTGTCACATTTTACAGGCAATCTGGATTAACTCCATTTAGGAAGAGCCTAGGTTGGGTAATTTTTAGTGGATTGTCTTTGAACTTTTTACAGTTCTTGAGTAATTTTATTGAGACTTATTTAAGGATCAGGGCATCTACTTACAACCTACCTTTATTATTATTCCTGAATACATATGTTTAACTCTAGTAGCCTCCACAGTTTCTTTTAATTCAAATTTAAATACAGGTGTTAGAAAGTATGTAGAGTAAGTTCAGCAAATTTGTAATTTCAGAATAAAATAAGTTTGCCTCTGAATTCTAGGTCCTCTTTTGATAATAGAACTATGAAATGATACTGTAATACAAAAATAAACTTTGCATTTGTTGTTCAGTCACACAGTCGATTCCAACCCTTTGCGACCCTATGGATCATTGTCCTCCAGGCACTCCTGTCCTCCACCATCCTCCTCTATCCACCCAGCTCTGTGCCCATTGTGTCTACAATACCATCTAGCCATCTTGCTAGCATAATATGCTGAGTTTCTACTTACCAGATAGCTTTGACTTTTCACATGGAAATGCACCTGAGCATTTACTATCTTTTCTGGGATTGTTAATAGACTGCACAAAAAAGAAGACTATTCTGTACTATTCTGTGAGACAGCTTCTTTTACAAGAAAAGCTAATACAGTAAAACACCGGATAACGATTGGATCGGATAATCCTAAAATCGCATAACGTTAAGTAATCTGGGGAGGAGAATTGGATCGAATAACTTTAAGGTCCTATGGGATGGTTGTTACTTAACAACCACTAAAGCCTGTGCACTTACAATGTATCTCTATGGAGCTTTAACGTTATCCGATCCATCCCATAGGATTTTAACATGGATCAGATAACACTAAAAATCGGATAACACCAAGACTTGTGGAACCAAGTTTTAGCGTTATCCGGTGTTTTACTGTATCTGAAACTTGGAACTATGCTAATTAAGCAAATATGTATGTCTTTTCTCATTATGAACAATTAGCTATAAAAACTTGCTTTTAAAAAATTGATATCAGAATAACTGCACGTAATATGTTTCCTACACTATATTTTGCACTTTTTCTTGAAGAAATTCAGCATGTGCAAAGTCATGTCTTTTTATGCCATTTTTATTCCTAGATGATAAATACATGCATGAGTATGTATGACCACAAAGCATTATCTATGCCTCTTCATTTTGCCAAGATGTTGAGTGAATCTAATTAACTTTTGTGGCCTCTTCTATAGATCAACTGGTGAGACAGCAATTTCGTCTTTTGACATTGACAAGATGTACACCCCTTTGTTCTTTGCACGAGTGAAGAGCTTTACTGCATTTTCAGAAAGACCTCTCTAAGATGGTCACGCCTCCTGCATGAAGAAATTACAGCAAACAATACTTAAGTTATATAAATGTCTATATGTATATATATATATTTGAATTTTATTTTAAAATGTGGAATCTTTTTTGAAGAATATATACTGGAAATACGTTTGATCTAGGGTGGCAGGGTTATTTTATTAATTTTGAAGTCAGGTTTACATGTTATTTTAAACTTGTTTATGTTGTGAGAAGACTTTGATAATTTTAAAAGGCATTTTGCCGTGTCATTTTATGGGCAAATGTATAAGCTGTTGACTTCCCAGCGTAAGGCTTCATCTGTCTATGCACCTTAAGTTCAGGAATTGTTACAAACTGTTGTACATGAGACAGAAGAGTGTGCACTTTGGGGAAAGGCTCAAAATGTGAAGATTTTGTCCTATGTCGGTGCATGGCCTACAGACAAAAATGTTTACTTTGAAAACATGCAATTGGGTTGCCTTTGAAGATGAGGCATTAATTTCAGATGAGGCATTATTTTCAGTGTAAACTTGTAGCCTTATGAAAAATGAAACAAAGACAAACCAAATAGGATCTCACCATCAATTTTGAATTGCAATATTTCATATAAAACAGTTTAAAACTTGTGGATTTTACAGGATAAGGATAAGAGTGTTCAAAATGCAGCACGCCAGGTGACATGGGACTGTGACTCCCATGGGTGAGGAATGTTAGAAATTGCAGAAGAGGGAAGGTTGCACTTTGCCCACCATGGAATAGAACCGTGATGGTGAACCTTGGCACTCCAGATGTTCTTGGACTTCAATTCCCAGAAGCCCAAGCCCCTGTGAATCCACATGAATGGGTTTGCTGCGATTCATCCGGCCCTCGTCGTTCCCGGAAGTGGAAGTAAAACGTGCCTGTCCGGTCGCGTTTTACTTCTGCTTCTGGGAGTGACGAGGGCGGTGCGGGCCCGATGAATCGCAGCAAACCCATTCATGTGGATTCATTGGGGCTTGGGCTTCTGGGAATTGAAGTCAAAGAACATCTGGAGTGCCAAGGTTTGCGATCACGGAAATAGAAGATAAGAGAGAAATCTTGCTGTTAAACTGGTTGCTCTTTTTTTTTCTTAACCCAGAAAAGGATTGGCAGGAAAATAGCAACTATCAAGAGCACTGAGCATCGATACATGTTGTTCAAATTCTGTTATGCAAACAAGAATAGGGCTGTACCTTAAGGATGTTTATATTTTATTCAACCTTTCACTGAACTGCTAAAAATACTGCACATCTCTTGGTCGTTTTGTCATGATTTTTTTGCTTTTGGGGACTTCTACAGATGTTTAGGTACTGTATGCCAGTTTTCCTGCGTATGTACCTTGGGAGTTAGATACAACTGCTGTATGGCGCTTATTATAAATATGTACTTTCAAACATAAAACTGAAGTTTCTAAATGTCTTTTTATTTGCCAAATTTGTGTAACATTTCATTTTCTCATTGCAATACAGTATAGCCCTTTAAAATACTGAATTATGTTATTATCACATGGGAATTGAGGGTGAGATAGTATTGTCATTCCTCTTTATTGGCAGAATAACCATTTAAACAAAATTTAACTTGATGAAGGCCATTTTGTGGTCATTCTTATTCAGTGGTGATTTGAACCCCAATTGTTTAATGTATATAGCCGTGATGGCGAGCCTTTTAGAGACTGAGTGCCCAAACTGCAATCCAAAGCCCACTTATTTATCGCAAAGTGCCAACACAGCAACAGGTGAGGAAATAAATGCTCCCATTTAGCTGCTGGGCAAACTCTGCTCTGGGGGGGAGGGAGGAAGTGTTCCCATTGGTCTGCTGGGCAGAGGGGTGGGGCAAACTGCTGGGGTAGCTGCATGGGTGCCCACAGAGACGGCTCTGAGTGTCACCTCTGGCACGCATGCTGTAGGTTCACCACCACTGGTATATAGGAATCTATGGCAATCTAGACTTATGTCTCATGGGATAAGTCAAGCAGCAAACTGGCAAGTCTTTAAAAAGATGGGAGTACCAAACCACCTCACTTGTCTTCTGAGAAACTTGTATGTATGTCAAAAAGCAACAGTTAGGCCCGGATATGGAACAACTGGTTGATTTAGAATAGGAAAAGGAGTCTAATAGGGTTGTATATTGTCACACTGCTTATTTAACTTATATGCAGAGTACATCGTACGTAATGCAAGGCTGGAGGAAGCACAAGTTGGAATTAAGATTGCCAGGACAAATATCAACAACCTCAGATATGCTGATGACACCACCCTAAATGGTATAAAGTGAAGAAGGTCTAAAGAGCTTCTTGATTGAGGGTAAAAGAGGAGAGTACAAAAGCTGGCTTGAAATTTAACATAAATAAAACCAAGATCATGGCATCCAACCCCATCACTCCCTGGCAAATAGAAAGGAATTTTTCTTTCTTGGGATCTAAGATTACTGCAGACAGTGACTGCAGCTGTGAAATAAAAAGACACTTAGTCCTTGGGAGCACTCTGTGGACTTCAGTGTCTAGGCATGCCTGCCACATGTCCACGGAAATGTCTGCAGAAGCAGACAGTGCTGGCTCTTTGGCTTTGAAACAGATGAGCACTAAACCCTAGAGTCGAATATGACTGGCTTTTGAGCAAGGGAATCCTTTACCTTTATCTACCACCTTGTGAAGTAATCAGTGTTCAAGAATGAAGCTGCTTAATGCTGTATTATAGAGTTTATTTTCTTAAGAATGTAGTCATGAGGCCTGTTAGCTTCACCACGATTAAACATAAATTGTTTAAGATTACCTTTCCAGGGAAATTACCATTCTATTTTTATTTATATATCTTCTGCTAGATGACAAGTTTGATGCTCTGATTACAATAATGCTATGTTAGCACAATGTGAAATTTATTTGGCTTGACTGAAAATTCTTAAGCCACTCTTTAGCAACTTGTCTAACAGACTGCAAAACGACATGGAAAGTACAAACAGAAAACAAAAGCTTTACTCTCTAATGCGGGGGTTCCCAACCTTTTCAAGCCGGGGGGCAGGTCATGCTCTCCCAGTCAGCTTCAAGGGTTGGATGGCCATTTTGCCCTGCCTGCACGATGGGAGTAGCTATTTTGTCCCAACAGGTTCAAAGGGGTAGCCATTTTGTTTCTCAAATGCCCTTGGAGAGGTAGGGGGGCATGGGCATGATCCAGCCCGGGAGCCTTAGGTGGGGAACCTCTGCTCTAATACATCAAATGGGCTACTATGAACTCTGATGCTATACTTCTTCCTGGCAGTACACGTGGGTGAAAGCATGTAAGGCTGGACTTGATCTGAGAAATGTCAATTGCTGTTGCACATTACAACAAGAAGTGCCTGGTTTCTTGATCTTTTACTGGAATCGAAGACTCCTGTAATATTCAGGAAAATTGTCAACAGAGTAGGAAGATATTGGGAGAGATTCCTTCACACTTCTGCTTTATACCATGGTTGGACATCTTACAGAGGTCAGGTGTATAGGTGTGCTATACAGTAAAACCCCTACTTACATAAAAAGTCTGTTCCGTAGGCTTTTATGTAAATCGGTTTTTTACTTGAAGCAAAACCATAGGAAAAATGATACTTATGTAAATCAAAGCAACCCCATAGGAAAAATGAATTTTTTACGCAATTTAAAGCAAGCCCATAGGAAATTTTGTAAATCAGGACATTTATGTAAATCTGGACATGATTTTAGTGCAGAAATCATGTATTTTGAATTTTATGTAACTTGAGTCATATGTAAGTTGGCGTTTTACTGTATTCTCATGAAAATAACATAATGCTGCTACTAACATGTTGCCAAAATAAAGCGGGCAGCAAATAGTATTTTATCTTTACAATTGACAATTTCCCCTTCATTAAAGAACTCATGTTTTTTATTAGTAGACTTGCACTTTCGAAGTGCTAATCTCAAAACATGGGGCAGGGAGGAGGTTATTTCACATAGCCACATAGATCAAGTGTTTGAGGGATTCCATCTGAACATTCCCAAGGAAAAAAAATCTGTAAATCTCCAGAGGTAAGCCATTCAATGGCTGAACTGTGCCCACAGAAAAACTAGGGCACAAGCTCCAGAAGGGAAAAAGAAAAGAAATATGGCAAATTCAAGCAGCAAATGTTTCCTCTGCCAGAATAAAGCTGCATCATCACTTAGAATAGGCAAGAGACAATTTAGGAACAAATGGGGGAGACCTCATGGCTTCCCTTCTTTCTCAAATGACAAGCTGCTGAGGTCCTTTTAGCCACGCTTGGGAGACCTGGCACTCCAGCTGGACTCCAGTTCCCAGAAGCCCTGATCTGCAGGAGTGCTGACTTGGGCTTCTGGGAACTGAAGTCCAAGAACACCTGGAGTGCCAAGGTTCGCCATCACTTGCAAGGACAAGTGTTCAGAATAGGGACAATGTAAATTGGCACAAAAACTATCCACCTCAGCAGAATGGAAAAAAGAAATGGCTGGATACAGGAAATTGGATTTCAAAGCAATTTTTTAAAAAAATTGCTGGTGAAATCATTCCGAAGCAATTGCACTGCTGCCACTAGATGTCACCCTGTGATTTATAGTTATATTTGAGTGCTAATGAGCTGCTGCAAGTCTTTCACCGAAAATTCCAGTTTAAAGGGTTGAGAAGAACTTGACTTGTCCCCTGCCTTCAGCTCACTTGAGACATGGTAGGATAAAAACTAACCCGTTGACTAATGGCTAATCACCTTGTAAAAATAGCCCATTTATTTATTTATTTAAATTTTTATACCACCCTCCTCGCCGAAGGCGGGCGGTTTAACACATCCTAAAACACATAAAAAGGCTAAAATTCTAAAAGTTCTCAAAAACCCACAGTTAAAACCAATTAAAACTGCGAGTCTGCGACTAAAACTTTATATAATTTAAAAACTTAAGAACTTAAGGGAGCAGGGGAGGAGGCCAAACCAGCCAGCAGGCTGAGGTCGTTGTGCCTCCAGTACCCCAGACCTGCCCTGCCAGCCAGGTTTTTACACCCTTCCGGAAGATGCTGTGCTCTTGAGGTATAGCACAAGCGACAAGATAAGGTTGGAACAAATGCATGTGTCTGTTCGATTTGCATTCTTGTGACTTATTGCAGCTATAGCCAAAAATAGTAAAACAAAAAATATGACCAAAAAACCCCCATACTTTGTAGCCAAGAAACATTTGAAAAGTATTCTGAGGTGAAGAAGGAAATACAGTAAAACCTCAGATAACGTTAAAACCAGGTTCCACAAGTCTTGGTGTTATCCGATTTTTAGTGTTATCTGATGCATGTTAAAATCCTATGGGATCCATAGAGATACATTGTAACCACACAGGCTTTAGCGGTTGTTATCCAATGCATCCCATAGGATCTTAATGTTATCCGATGCAATTCTCCCCCCCAGTTTGCTTAATGTTATGCGATTTTAGTGTTATTCGATACTAATGTTATATGAGGTATTACTGTACAGTAAATAAGAAGGGCAGGAAAAAACAAGCTAAAGCAAGATAAGAGAGGAAGGATATGAAAAGATAGGAATAACTGGGCAGTTCCTATAAAATTAGGAACTTTGGTGACATAGTGGTTAAAACACTGAACTTGACGACCAGAAGGTTGGCAGGCCAGAAGTTTGAGACCTGAGTACTGCGTGACAGAGTGAGCTCCCATGCTCTGTTCCAGTTCCTGCCAACCTAGCAATTTGAAAGCAAGAAATTGCTACGGCGGTCAAGGTAACAGCATTGCATGTGCAGAGCATAGTCTAGTCATGCCTGCCACATGACCACGGAACTAGACAGTGCTGGCTCTTTGGCTATAAATGGAGATGACCCCTGAACCCTTAGAGTCAGACACAAATGGTTTTCAAGCAAGGGAGACCTTTACCTATAAAATTAGACTGTGACTTCTATAAGATAGACCACTAATAGTTTTTCACATTGACCAACCTGTGGAGTTTCCTTTTGCCAGAGTGTGTCTTACAGTGTTTATATTATTATTATTATTATTATTATTATTATTATTATTATTATTATTATTATTATTATTATTATTATTATTATTATTATTATTATTATTATTATTATTATTATTATTATTATTTGCCGCCCACTCGCAAGTCAGGGTGGCTAACAACAATATCATATCCAATACAATATAAAACAAGATACGATTAGCATACACTAGAGAACAAGATACAATTAGAGAATACAATCAGCTTCCAATAATAAAAGTCACCTAAGTCAAAACATCCCAAAACAAGAATTCGACCACAACAGTCCAGGCCTCAGAGTCCAATCTTTATCTGTGTATGATGGTATGTGAGGTCAAGATGCAACCGAGTTGTGGGTTCTTACATCCATAATTGAAGACCAATGCTTATTAATAATTTTGCCTTTGGACAACAATGAACAAAATCAGAATTTTAAAGTTTTAAAATATGTAACCTATGCAAACAATTGCAACAATTAAAAAAATGGCCATTTGGAGGCTGCAACGTGTCCCTCCCTCTGTGCCTATACCAACTGCCAGGGGAGGAAGAGGCCAGGGCAGGATGGGGACCTTGCTGCCCCTCCCCCTGTGCATATACCAACTGCCAGGGGAAGAAGAAGCCAGGGCAGGATGAGGACCAGTGATGGGATGTCCCTGGTTCCAGACGGTTCCCTGGAACCGGTAGGACCAATTCCGGAGGGTTCTCCGGGAGGGGAGTCCACTTTTGAGGCGTCCGGTTCCGGACGCCTCACCGAAAGAATTTTTTTTAAAAAAAAAAATCGGAGCTAAAATGGCTCCAATTGACTGTGCATGCACAGAAACTCAATCTGATGCATTGCGCATGCGTCAGATTGAGTTTCTGCGCATGCGCAGTCAATTGGAGCCATTTTAGCTCCAATTTAAAAAAAAATTGTTTTACTGCTTTCAGGACGGCGGTGGCGGTGGCGGCCGCACCAGCCCTCTGAGGAGGGCACCTCCCCCGCGGCACGTTGAGGGCTGCCTGGGCCGTCCGCTGCCGACAAACCCCATGCCCTGGGGACGCGCGGCGCACTGCTGCTGCCTCCTCCTCTGCCGGGTGCCTGTGGACTGGGTGCCTGCAGCTGCCACCCCCCGCCACCGGAGCTGCCTGCATCCCTGTGGCCTCCTCCTTGGGCCGGTCCCTTTTTAGCCCGGCTGCGGCGCCTGGCGGAGGAGGAAGCTGGAGGCGGTGCGGCATGGGGACGGCAGCCGCCACCATACCCACTGCTCCCCGCAGGCCCTGGCCGCCCGTGGCCGCTGCCAGAGCCGGGCCGAAAAGGCACCGCCCCGAGGAAGCTGCAGGCGCCCGGCGGAGGAGGATGCGGTGGTGGCAAGCCCCGCTGGGCTTACCCAGGGCCTGGGGGTGTGTCGGGCCCAAGTCCTAGGAGGGCGCGGCGGCGGCGGATGGCCCGCGCAGGCACCAACGTGCCCATGGGAGCTCGGTGGCCGGCCAGGGGCTGCAACCGGCTGTGGCGGCCGTGGCCGGCGGCTGCAGGGCTGGCCGCGGCCTTCGTAGGAGGAAACGGCCGCAGTCGGGGGCAGCGTGCCTTGCCGGGTGGCCCCGGGCCACATGGAGGTTCGTCGGCGCCAAGGAAGGTAAGTGAGGCTTTTATATTTAGGGTGGGTGGGTGATTTATTTGTGTTTTGGGTGGGTGGTTGTACTTTTATTTAATTTTTATTTTATTTATTTCTTTATTTTATTTCTTTAAGTTATTTACGGGTCTGTGTGCGTGTTTATTTTTTTTATTTTTATTTTATTTTTGGCCTTGCCCACAACGTCATGATGTCATGACGTTGGCTCCGCCCATGACGTCATGATGTCATGACATTGGCCACGCCCATGACGTCCATGACGTCATGGCGTGGTAGTAGAATTTTTGACATCCCATCACTGATGAGGACCTTGCCGCCCCTCCCCCTGTGCCTATACCAACTGCCAGGGGAAGAAGAAGCCAGGGCAGGATGAGGACCTTGCCGCCCCTCCTCCTGTGCCTATACCAGCTGCCAGGGGAGGAAGAAGCCAGGGCAGGATGAGGACCTTGCCGCCCCTCCCCCTGTGCCTATACTGAATGCGGGGGGGGGGGGAGGCCGGGGCAGGGGGGGACCTTGCTGCCCCTCCCCCTGTGCCTATACCAGCTGCCAGGGGAGGAGGAAGCCAGGGCGAGATGAGGACTTTGCTGCCCCTACTCCTGTGCCCACCCCAACATATTGTATTGTAATGTAATGTAATGTATTGTCTGTAAGCCGCCCTGAGTCACCACGGCGAGTGGCGGCAATATAAATTTGAACTAATAAATAATAAATAAATAAATAAATAAATAAATGTTTCATCCAGGCATAGTTTGTAGCCTTTAAGCACAAACACCAATGTAGTGAATCTGGATGTCACTAGACCTCTCAAGATTTACAGATAGGCAAAGAAGAAAAGCTTTCTATCTAGCCAAGAAGTTGGACAAAAGCCTGAAATGGTGGATGGGCTTTGCACAGGGCAGAATCCAGTGTTTCCCAACCTTTGGCTTTTTGGACTTAAATTCCCAGAAGCCTAAGTCAATTCCCCAAAGCACCGATCAGCCAATATACTCAGGCTTCTAGGAATTGACATCCCCCTTTGGGGTGTGGGCTCCACATTGGTAACCACTGGCATAATCCCTAGGAAGAGTCCTTACAGAAGAGCTACATAGGCCCACATTTACCTTTTCCCAGCTGAACCTTCCTTCCAAAAATCAAAATAAAATAGGGTTCCTAACACACACACACTCGGCTGAAGTTTAAGTTGTTCTATCTGATCTGAATGGGCAATAATACAGTGGCCAGACTTATGGGTGTAAAACATATATACAGTACAGTATTGTATTTCCCCACCTCTGGCTGCTTCCTACAGTTTACCTGTTAGCTACCACATCAGGTTCAAGGATTTGACTTTAACATATATAAGGGTTCACCCTTGGGGATCTTGTTACATAACAGAACAGCTTCATTTGAGTATGTCTGCCCATCACACCAGATCTTCAAAGTCTTTGCAGTTGAGGTTGCCTACCTCAAGAAAGGCATGTAAATCTTTAACAAGAAGTTGGGCCTTTTTGGTGGTGGCACCTTCCCTATGGAACAAACTCCCAAAGGAAGTCTGTGAAGCTCCATCCCTTCTGGTCTTCAGAAAGCAACTTAGGTAAAGGTAAAGGTCGCCCTTGTCCAAAGCCAGTAGTGTCCAACTCTAGGGTTCAGTGGTCCTCTCTGTTTATAGCCAAAGAGCCAGCACTGTCTGCATCTGCAGACATTTCCGTGGACATATGATAGGCATGAGTCAACACAGAATGTTGTTTACCTTCCCACCAAAGTAGTACCTATTTAACCACCTGCAATTTCTTGCTTTTGAACTGCTAGGTTGGCAGGAGCTGGGACAAAGATGGGAGCTCGCTCCATTGTGCAGTACTCGGGAATCAAACTCTGACTTTCCAGTCATCGACTTAAGCATCTCAACCACCTGAGCCACCTCAGTTCCCTTAAAAGTTTGCTATTCTAAGAAGCTCTCGGGGTGAACCCTTCTTATGTTTTTAAAATGAATATAACACTGCCTGCTGCGGGCATTCTATTTGTACTATTTATTTTCCTTTGGCTGTGTTGTCTTGGTGCATGTTTTATGTTTCTATGAATCCAAGGAAACTACCAAGAGTTGCTATTATGTTAGATGGGTGGCGAGGAAGCTATATACTGTACAGTATATATAAATAAATGAACAATGCCTTCAAGACCTCTGCTTCCACTAATTATCCTGGGCTACCCTTAGATATGGACAAACTGAGTGGTCTTCCTAGGCACCAAATGGAGAGGGCACTAAGTTGAAATGTCTTTAGAAGGCAGTCTAATCCTGCATGTGCAAATGTCTTTAGAAGTACTGTACTGTCTAATCCTGCACGTGCCTTCATGGGAAAGGAAAACAGTTTTTAAGTTAATATTGGGGTTTTTTAAAACCCTTTGAAGAGTCTTCCATTCAGATTTTGGTACAAAAAAACTAGTTGAACCTGAAGAACAAAAGAAAACAAGAAGACAAGAGATAAATGCTTGTCTGGCTATGTGACAAAACGGGTGAACTCAATCTGGTTTTTCATCTTTCTTTTGAAGGAGTTGTAATTAAAAGCCCTTTTATTAGAAAAAGATCATATATGGGATAGTAAATGTAAATGTGTATGATTAACGTGCTTTTGGCGAGTGTACAATTTCTTCCTAAGGACATCTCTCTCTCTCTCTCTCTCTCTTAATGTTTCTTTTGCACTGATCAGATTGGGAGCTCCATCAGTTTAATCCTCCACGTGCCTACTCAGAAGTAAAATTTTATTTATTTATTTATTTATTGTTCAAATTTATATATTGCCGCCCAAATCGAACGAGCAATTCTGGGCAGCATAACAACAGTGAAAACATTATAATCATAAAACATTAAAAACCCTTAAAACCCTTAAAGATTACCCTCCTCATCAATTATTTAAAAATTGTAGTTAAAAGAACGACTAAAAGAACAGAGAGGCCTACACTATATAAGCCAGCAGGGTGGGGTCAACACGTCACCAGTACCCCACACCTGCTTTGCCAGCCAGGTTTTTAGTTCTTTCCTGAAGGGCAAGAACTCTGCCTGGAGGAACAAATCAGTTGGCAAGAGGTTCCATAGATACAGAGCAGGCACAGAAAAGGCCCTCCTTGTAGTGCTAGAGAGTCGAGCCTCTCTAGCCGATAGTATCTTCAGAGAGCCTCTCATGTCTGCTCTGGTGGGATGGACAGATGTTCTTGGGGTGACGCGGTCTCTTAGGTATCCTGGCCCACTACCCTTTAGGGCTTTAAAGGTCATAACAAGCACCTTGAATTGCATCCCGAGGCACACCAGTAACAAGTGAGGCTCCTGAAGCAGTAGCGAGGCACAGGCGTAACACCTGCACCCCATCACCACCTGGGCAGCTGCATTCTGGACCTGTTGCAGCCTCCAAATGGTCATTACAGTAGTCTAGTCTTGAGGTGACCAGAGAGTGCGTGTCCATGAGCAAAGAGTCCTGGTCCAGGAGTGGGTGTCATTGGTGGATCACATAAAGTTCTGCAAAAGCCCTCCTGGCCACGACTGCCACCTGCTCTTCGAGTAGTAGTCGCGAGTCCAGGAGGACCCCCAAGTTACACACTGAGTATGTCTGGGGCAAAATAGTCCCATCCAGAACCAAAGATGGTAGCTCCCAAGATAATGCAAGGCCCCTGATCCATAGTCATCCAGTCTTGCCAGGATTCAGTTGTAACCCGTTGTCTCCCATCCAGACCCTCACAGCCTCCAAACACCTGGATAGGACTTTGACTGCATCACTTGGATCACCATGGGCTGAGATGTACAGCTGAATATCATCAGCATACTGATTATACGTCACCCTATGGGAACAGATGATCTCCCCCAGAGGCTTCATGTAGATATTAAATAGGAGAGGTGAGAAGACTGAGCCCTGAGGCACCCCATATTGGAGAGGCCTTGGGCTGGACCCCTCATCCTCCAACCACACTGACTGGGTCCGGCCCCTCAGAAATGAGGAAAACCAGGACAGCACAGTGCCCTGGATCCCCAATCCTTGGAGCCTTTCCAGATGGGTATCATGGTCGATGCCTACCAAGGAAAACCAGGACCACACAGTGCCCTGGATCTCCAATCCAACACCAGCATTGTGATGACCTCAATGAGCTTAGGAAGGGAATCTGCTACACTGCAAGGGGGCAGGTACAGGGGCAAGATTCCCAACTGACCCTTAAGGCCCAATCGAAGGAGCAGGGCCTCACAGCCCAGTACTTGAGGAGCCATGGCTCTCGCGACTCCCGATGACTCTCTGGCTACAATTGTGATGGCACAGCCCCTCCCCTTACCTCTAGGCTGGTGCCAAATACTGAACCCTGCTGGGCACATTTCTGATAGAGGAACACCATCCTCTGGTGTCAGCCAGGCTTCAGTGATACATGCCAGGTTGGCCTGCTCCCCCCAAATAGAGTCTAAGAGCAGAGGGGCCTTATTACAAACCGACCTGGCATTCACCAAAATTGAGGAAAATGTGGTACATCAATGCCCTGCTAACCATGAAACCTAGAAAGCTCCACGTTTATATATCAGAGAAACCATTTCTGTGATGATCAGTTTATAAGTAAAGCTATGACACATGTGGGAGATGACAGGGGATTGGGGAAGTTTGGTTAATTTTTTGTTTTCTTTTTTTGATTAATCATATATTGAACAAAAACAAAAAAAATACAGATCAGCCCAGATTCCTCAAATGCATAGTTTTGTTGAGGTTGCAGTAGGCAATCTCATCATGCTTTGCATTTGTGTAGTACACTGATATTGAGATGAGAAAGGCCAGCATTTGATAGACAACATCATTGGCTGTTTTGAATCAAAAGAGCCAATTAGGTGAAATATTTCTTTCCTCCAAAATGTAACTGCCTTCCACTCTAAACTGTGTGCTATTTCTGTTGCTGCTACAGCCATTTTAGTTCAATCTGTCTTTCTGACTGGTTCTGTTGTCATTCTGATTCACCCAGGAGGGGTGAATCTCTACGAATAATGTCATTTCTTCTTTCTGTTTCCTCTGTTTGTTCTATATTTCTTTGTTTGTTTTATTAATTTTTTATTAATTGTTTTATAAATTTAACAAACAAGAAAATACATAAAGACTACACATTAAACATGACAAAATAATCCAAGAAAATGAAACATACAAAATTAATAACACACTTGACAGTGCACCCACCGTTGGGACCATTAGAGACACAATCTGTTTGAATTTAACATCAAATTTTAGTAGGACCTGTGCCCTTTTCAAAAAAAAAAAAAAAAAAACCAAACATCTTTTGTGGATATTTGGCTTTTCCCTTTCACATTTTTAACAGGTGCAAGCACTGTTATGATAGAACGTCAAGAAAGAAAGAAATCAATAGCAATAGCAGTTACACTTATATATCACCTCGTAGCATCTAGAACACTCTCTGAGTGGTTCACAATGCAATTAGCATTTTTGGCTCTAATATTCTGGATATTTACTTTCCTGGCCACAAAAGGATGGAAGGCTGAGTCAGCCTTCAGCATGAACCTATCAGGACTGAGCTGGGATCATCAACAGTTTTGGCTCTACTATGCCACGAAGAAGGGAGGGAAAAGAAGAAGGTCAGGGTTTACTAATCCAGACAGTAGACAAAAACCAGGCCATCTCCAAATTTGGCAAAATGGCACCATGAAAGGAAAACTTTAGGATAAGGACAGTGCAAGACAGGGGGAACTGCATTTTCCAGTTTGTGGGGTAAAAGATCTCAGTGGCACTCTCTAGTAACAATAATGGGCAGGGCTGTCCTCTCACTTTTTTAAAAACAGTAAAGAAGAAAGCTGAAAGGATTGAAAGTCAAGCTGCAAACTGGAAAAACAAGCCTATGCATAGTCAATAACTGAAAAAACATAGAAGGCAAGGTTGACCCAAAGTTGACATGGGGATGGTTAAGAGCAGGAGTTTTGAAGAAGGAAATGGAAGGATTTATCTTGGCAGCTCAGGAACAAGTGTTGCCAACAAATTGCATGAAGACAAAAATACAGCACATATTCAACAATAGCAAATTACATTACTTTGTAATGAAAAGAAGGCTGAAACAGTAGATCATCTGATCAGCAGATGCAGCAAAATTTCACAGACCGATTATTTGCAACGCCATAACAGGGTTGCAAAAATAATCATTGGAAACATTGCCAGAAGTCTGGATTTGAATGCAGTAAAAATCATTGGGAACATGAAGTAGAGAAAGATTTAGAAAACGAGAGAGTCAAGTTCCTGTGGGGCTTTAAGATCCAAACAGACAGATATCTGCCTCACAACATACCTGATATTACTGTTGTGGAAAAGAAGACAGTCTGGTTTATTGACATTGCTATACCAGGAGATGCATGAATTGAAGACAAACAACTGGAGAAAACCATAAAATATAGTTACTTGCAAACTGAAGTCGAGCATCCATGGAGGAAAAAAAATCTGTTGTTCTATCCATAGTGGTCAGAGCCCTTTGAGCAATACCCAAAGGACTCCACAGATATTTGGAAATTTTGTACTTATTGGACTTGAACATACTAACACTCCAAAAAACAACTCTACTAGGAACTGCATATACACTCAGATGTTACCTTAATTATAGTTCTTAGGTCCTTAGTTAGGACTTGAACTGTTGATTTTATTCCAGTCCTTGACTGTGAACCAACTGGTTGATTTGTATCCAATAATAGTAATAATACAACTCAGACGTGTGTGTGTGTGTGTGTGTGTGTGTGTGTGTGTGTGTGTGTGTGTGTGTGTGTGAGAGAGAGAGAGAGAGAGAGAGAGAGAGAGAGAGAGAGATATTATTGACAGTCAGATAAGTAACGCAGCAGTTGCCAAAATTCCAGTTAAGACTTACATCCTGCATAGCCGCATCTACCCTGTCAGTGACAGTCAATGAGATTTACTGGACTGTGTGCTGAGGCTGCTGTTTTTGCCTTGGCCAGTGAAAGGCTCATGGCCAGTTTACAGGAATGTTTTAGGGCCAAGTCCTGTGCCCAGGGCTTGGGATGCCAAGCGTGGACTAAACATAGGAAAAGGTTTGGCACTTGAGTCAGTAAACCCTGCACTAGCCGGTAGTGGGGGAAGATGTGTACCCAAGACTTTGAAGCCACCTCGTACAACAACACCCAATTCTCTCTTCCCTCCTAACATTGTTTGCCCTGAAATTTGCCTCCTGGCCTGGAGGACCCAGCATAGAAATTCCCTGAGATTTCAGCCCATGTCTTAAGACTTCACAATCCTAGTCGTTATAGAAGCCCAGGCAAGGGTAATGGTCAGGCTTTCCTCCTGTGTATCCTCAACACAGAGCAAACATGTGAGGGACATGGGAGGTGTGATAGCCAACCATGCCCCCCTTTGTTTTATGTTGTATGCTGCCACTTCCCCTGTGTTAAAGCAAATACTGTATGTTTTGTTCCTCTGAGAAAAATCTGACTGAAGAGGCTGCAGGCAACCCATACACTTAGATTTGGGAGTAAGGAACAGTAAAGAACACTAGGTTGCAGGTTGTAAATACAAATGATTTTATGTTCCCTCTGAATTATTTTTATGGTAGGGTGTCCTCAGGAAAAAGAACACATTGTACAAAGCATTGTTGCACAAGGGAAAAATACTTTCCTGATGATGTCCAACAAATGCATGTTTTGTGTTAGCTGAGAAAAAAATAATAATCTAGCTATATATAAAATGAAGCATCTTCTTTTTAGGTTCGTTATGGAAAAGAGGCACAAAGAGCCCAGGGGACAGTGGTGGTGAACCTATGGCACATGTGCCAGAGGTGGTACTCAGAGCCCTGTTTGTGGGCACACATGCAATTACCCCAGCACAGATTTCTCCCCACCTTTCTGCCCAGCAGCCCAATGAGAGTGCTTCCTCCCTCCCCCAGCACAGAATTTGTCCCGCCTCTCTGCCCTGGAGCCCAATGGTAGCGTATCCTCACCTGTTGGCACTTTGCAATAAATAAGTGCAGTTTGGGTTGCAGTTTGGGCATTCAGTCTCTAAAAGGTTCACCATCACTGCCATAGGAGGATTCTGCCCCAGTGGAATATCAGTCAAGCTTGTTTGATCAATTTTATTGTCTAATGAAAAACTCAATATCCACCAGAGTCAGACACAGAAGACGTGCTTAGAATTACCACAGTTTTTGTAAAAGCAGATTTTTCAACTATGCAAATGTCCTACTAACCACCTCCTTTCAAAAGCCAAGCACAACTCATCAGGATGAGCAGGTGCTTTAATGTTTCTTCAGTACAGACAAAGATTGTCCAGCATTCACTGGGCTTACCAGAGCACACAGTTTAACAGGTGACTGAAAATGGGACCATTTGACACTGTACCTACAGTAAATCAGGGGTGGCTATTCTTGGAGCTCCAGCTGTTCTTGGACCTCAATTTCAGAAACCCTGATCAGCAGGTGTGCTGACTTGGGCTTCTGGAAATTGAAGTCGAAGAATAGCTAGAGTACCAAGGTTGAAGTTGGCCACTCCAACCTAAATTTAACGTTAATGGGTTTGAAAGTGGCAAACACTTCTATGCCCTCTCAAGAAGAAAGAACATTACCCAGTTTAAACTAGAGATGTATACTACCACCAACATTTATATTGAGATTTACAGCTTTTTGGATTTAGAATTCACAATTTTTAAAAAACCAATTTCCCAAGAAATCACTTCAGGATACCTGAGAAATTGGTTTCATTTTTCCTTATTCCTCTACCAAGCAGGAACCTAGCATTCTGCCTTCTAATCTATAAGAGTAAATGGGACTCTGAATATTAGGAATTATTATTACACATATTTGGAACTATTAATTTTGGATTGGGATATATTTGGAACTGCCTGGGTTTATTCAGTGATTTCTGAATATTTTCCAATCCAAATGCATGTTTGTAGGTTAAACACATCAGTAAAACTAGCTAAAAGAGAGTGAGAGAGAACGTGTGTAATGTTCTCCAGGTAACACTTTGCCTGGTCCCATTTCACTTGCCATCTCTAGACTTTCAAAGGTGTACAGCTACCATGCATCATCTTCAAGCATTGTTAATTCTAGGAATAATAATCAGTATGTACAGAGTGCTTCACAAGGTTCCAAATGCTTCACATACATTATGTCAGTAATGTTGCAACAAGCCTATCAATTAGAGTAATACTGTATTGCTATCCTCATACTGTACTTGAAAAGAAGACTGACATATAGAGGGCAGCTTGCCAGAGGCCACAAAATAAGGTCACACGATGTTGACATTTGCACATGGGATCTCTTGGCTCCAGGTCCTTGTTCTGAGCCACTATACTAAAACAGTGTAAGAAGCCTAAGGAAGTCTTGTACTCAAATATGCTAGCTATTTACCTTGTCACCCCAAGATACTACCCTCTAGTCAGAGATTCTTTTCTAATATAGTTGTTTTCTCCACGTGAAACGAAGCTGCATAGCTATTTCTGCCTAACTTCTGGTCTTATGGAGACTCTGAGTTCTAGAGGTTGGAAAGTTACTTTTAAAATTGTATTTGTTACATCTTGTAATGTTTGAAAAGGAACCCCACTGTTGCTATAAGTTAGAATGTTTAAGAAGTAACTTTTTACATGGCTTCTTTCCCTGCTCGTATATATTCTATCAGTTCTGTTATGGGTAATGGTAGGGCATAATTTTTTTTAACAAAAATCCTGTCAAAAACACTACAAAATACCTTAGTTGCCCTTTTGAAAGTACTGTACTCTTTATGACAATGAAGTAACTCTATTTGTTGCTTTTAATATGTAACTTCGTTACATCTTTGTTGCCCTCAAAGATGACTAATTACAAAGAAGAACGATTTTGTAGCCCAGTACATTACTTCCAAGCTCTAGTACAGTGGTGACAAACATTTTAGGGCCCAAGTGTGAAAAAAAGAAAAGAAAAAGAAAAAGGAGGAGATAGGAGCAGCCACCACTGCCGCCACCACTCCCAGAGGAGCAAGGCCTTGTTCACAGACCAATGCGGTAGTGGCACCCTCTCTGAAGGCACCACTACAGCATCGATCTTTGGACAAAGCCGCACCAACACACCAGGCCTGAGGTAACCCCCCACCCCCACCCCGGCGAAGCCAGGCTTTGTCCACAGACTGATGTGGTAATGGTGCCCTCTCCGAAGGTGCCGCTACTGTATCGGTCTTCGGACAAAGCTGCACCAGTGCACCAGGCCTGAGGTAACACCCCGCTACCACTGTCCTCTCCCCCGAGACCGATGCGGTAGTAGTGATTTGGATATGATTACTAGGATGTGTAGTTTTACAGTCCAGAAACTTCGAATAGTTCATGCATGGCCATGTTTGCACAAAGCCATGCCAACATGTCAGGCCTGAGGTAAATCCAGTGATGGGATGTAACAGGTTTTCATCAGTTCACCAGAACCGGTAGTAACTTTCCCCAGTGTGCCGGAGAACTGGTAGCAGCTTTTGGGGGAAACCACCTTTGGGGATTACCTTTTCATTGATTCCCCCACTGTGCATGCATGCCAAGCACTTGGTATGCATGCACACTTACAGTGCTTGCCATGTATGCACGGCCTCCTTGCTGTCCTCCCAAGTGGGGAGGAGGAAGAGAAGCTGCTAGCCTGAAGCTCCCTATAGCCTGCTCCCCAGGGTAAGTGACTCACCTTTGGATGTGGTGTGTCTGTTTGGGTGGGTTGGTGTATTTTAATGTAATTTTATTTATTTATTAACTTATTTATTTATTAACTTATTTATTTAAATTAAATTACAGGTTTGTGTTGTGGGTGGGTGGGTGGAGGGGTGTGTGTGCGTGCTTATTTTTATTTTATTTTATTATTTTATTTTTTTATTTTTCTTTGGCCCTGCCCATGATGCCATGATGTTAGCTCCGTCCACACTGTGATGACACTGTGGACATCACAGTGGGGTAGTAAAATTTTGACATCCCACCACTGGGTAAATCCCCTCCTCCTCCTCCTCCTGCTGCCGCCGCCCCTGGAGAAGCAAGGCCTTGTCCACAGAACGATGCTCAGCAGATGCAGAAGTTGGTGTCATTTCCTCTAAGTCTTCTATCCTTGTAGTGTTTTCTACAGATACAGGTGGAGCTTTTCATATGTTACCCAATATTAAGGAGTTACATTTTTATTTTGATATTAATAAATGTTTCCCTGCTGATTCACAAGTCTGTGCAAGGGTACATGGGCACAGAAGCCCTGAAACAGTTGTTTACAGAGGTACTACACCAAAGGGATTCATTTGGGAAAATTCTAGAAAAAAATATGTGTAAAATAATATTATTTTGGGAAGCACTGGGTTTCCTTATACATTGCTATGTAATATTAATGAAAACTAACATGGTCAAATTGCTTTCTATCTTAGAAGGGAAAAGGTTGAATGAATTACAAAACCCAGATATGTTGCTGACCTCCCAAGAAAGGCCACCTGGAAGAGGCCAGAGAGAACAATAGGTGCTGTTAGGCCAGGAGTGCCCAAACTTTTGGGGCTGTGGGCTGGTCACGTGGTTCAAGGGGCTGGTCACTATGGCCCAGGGGCTGGATTTGGCCCCCAATGCCAATTCATCCTGCCCACAAGGCCCTCGTCACTCCCGGAAGCAGAAGTAAAACACACCCACAAAGGGGCTTTGTGGGCTGGGTGACAAGGACTTTGTGGGCCGGATGAATTGGTGTTGGAGGCCTCTGGGCTGTAGTTTGGACACCCCTGCATTAGGCAAAACAAAGAATGAGCAGTTAATCCCCTCAGCCACTGGAAGAAAGCAATTAATGCTGTCTGTGTTCTAGTCCACCAAAGGAAGATTACAAACAACCAAGGAACATTGGGATGGGCATCTGGATGATCTCATGCTTTTGACCATATATGCAATAGTGTTTGTCCAACTCCTCTTCTATCATGGCAGCCTCCATGATCAAACACACGGACTATTGATCACATGGCAAGGATTAGCTCCACCCACCCTTCTGTGTGACACTCTGGACCAACCAAGTGTGAGGGGCAGACCCAATCCCCTTCCATGTGACCCCTTGGACCAATGATGTTTGTGCAAGCCCTTTCTGCTCCCCCCCCCCCAATACATTTACATGTATATAAGCCTGCTTCTCCCTTTGTTCAAGGCAGAATTTTTTCCTTTCTGGTTCTGCCCTGTGATAGCAATTTCTCATGGCATAAAGGCGACATGTTATGGGATATTTATTTGTCTCACAATTCTTTGTATTTTCTAATCTATCCTATATTTAATTTGACTCTTTGTCTGTGTATTCTTCATACACTGTGGTTCTGAAGTACCATCTCTATTCAGTCCTTCTGAAATCATCAATGGGAGGGAGGTGAGATGTGCCCTCTCTTGATGTTTTTTCTTGCATGAAAGGTGACACATCCAAAGAAGTTCTTATACACAGGTAGAGCCTAAAAAATTAGCAGGATTGTTTTCTCTCTTGGGCACTTCACTATTTGCATGAAGAAAACAATGAAATAAACCAAGGCTATCCTTTCTGCTGTAATTATGTTGATCTTTGTGAGGAACAAGGGGGAGTCATAACCAACACACACACACAATACAAGGGGGAATCATACACACGCGCACACACACACTCTCTCATTCTCTCTTGGCAAATCTAAACAGACAATGGACAAAATAATATGCCAGATCATTGTCCTTGAACAACTCCATGCTATGGAGTTTGGTTATGACTGACAACAGTAGACTTCTTTGTTCTTTTATTGCATTTAAAATGGATCTTCTGCATTTGCAATCTTTGTATATACTGTACATAGTTACAGGTTATACATAGTTACAGGTTTTATAAAAGCAAAGCTTGAAAAAAAAATCCCTTATCTGAATAACAGCTTCTGGAATCCTGCAGACAGCACCGTCATTCAACATTGACTAGGAAAACAGCCTGTTTTCTGCTGTTCACTTTTGCTTGGATGACAAAATTCAAGGGTTACAAGGGTGCAATTACTACTTCTGTGACATTGGCTGACATTATGATAACAATAACCATTATGTCAGTTCCAATTTATGGTGATCATCTCCAGGGTTTTCTAGGTACAGAGTAGTCAGAACTGATTTACCATTCATTTCTTCTAGAGATGTTCTGAGTGTACGCTGCTTGCCCAGGATTACACAGGCTGGTTCTTCTGCAAGCCACAGCAAGGAATCACACTTGCAACATCTGGCTCTGCAGCCAAACTCTTAACTCACTAAGCTGATGAACTCATATCTCTGCCCCTTAGCCTGCAGCTAGAGAAATACTTGTCCACTAAGAAACACATGGTGTGGTTATTAAATGTATCACAGGCTCACATGTTTCACAAACTGTAATATAAATTTTGAAAGCTTGCCAAAACCCAACATCTTCGGTTCCTACCAATGTCACTAATGCCACCCTTATTGCAAACAGTACTGTTCCCATAGTAACAAGGGACTTTAAAAGAAAGGTCATGGTTGGAGAGCTCTGAGAAGGTAAAGACAAACCGACAAAAGACAAATTATCTTTCACTGTACTCAATTGGCAGAAGCCAGATAATGGTTCATTGTGAGGAACTGTAGAGGCGTTTATTGCTCTCACTCAGACTTGTAGCAATAAACCTTTACAGTGCACACTCCCCTCTATTTATTTGGAGACAGGTTGAGTTTAGAAAACAGAGCAGTGTAGTCTGGATGGCTTCAAATCCACACATCCTACTTTCTCAAACAACAGGCACTCTCAGATATGATTGGATTTTACACAAGGCAAACCCTAGACCAATGATGGTGAACCTTTTAGAGACCGAGTGCTCAAACTGCAACCCAAAACCCACTTATTTATCACAAAGTCCCAAAAATCTGTGCTGGGGGGAGGAAGGAAGCACTCCCATTGGGATGCTGGGCAGAGGGGTGAGGTGAAGTCTGTGCTGGGGGAGGGAGAAAGCACTACCATTGGGCTGTTGAGCCCACAAATAGGGTTCTGAGTTCTCCCTCTGGCACACATGCCATAGGTTCGCCACCACTGCCCTAGACCTCCCCACCCCCATGCCCGGTAACATAGAAATTATTATGCCATGGGGGAAGGTGTTTCAGACAAACCATAATCATGTGATAAGTGCTTTCTCAGACAGTGTTATTGTGACCAGTCTTGAATTGTATAACTATCCAGAATGTTTATTTTATTTGGTACATACTCTACAGCCAAAGATGGAGAAGCAATATTCAGTCAGCAAAGATGAGACGTGGATTGGACTGTGGCTCAGATCATGAGTACTGATTGGCAAATTCAGGCTTAGAATGAAGAAATTAGGTAAAATAATTAGGCCACACGGGTATGACCTAGATAACATCCCTCATGAATATATGGTGGAGGTAAAGAATAGATTCAAGGGATTAGACTTGACAGACAGAGTGCCTGAAGAATTATGGACAGAGGTTCATAGCAACATAGATAAGGCAGCAAGTAGAATTATCTCAAAGGAAAATAAATGCAAGAAAGCAAAGTGGTTGTCTAATGAAGCTCTTCAAATAGCTAAAGAAAGGAAGCAAAAACCAAAGGTGAAAGAGAAAGATTCACACAATAATGAAGCCTTCTTAAATGAACAGTGACAAAGTAATAGAGAAAAACAACAGAAGGGGAAGGACTAGAGATATATTTTTTTAAAATGGGGGAATTAAGGGAATGGCCATGATAAAAGTGAAAAAAAAAAACAACCTAACAGATGCAGAAGAGATTAGGGAAAGATGAAAAGAATACAAAGGAGAACTCTACAAAAAGGACCTTAATGTCCCTGATGACAACCACAATGACAAGATCTTTGGCCTTGAACCGGACATTTTCGGGTGTGAAGTCAAGATGACTCTAGAAAGTATTATTAACATCAAAGCTAGTGTAGGTGATGGTATTCCAACTGAACTATTCAAAGTCCTAAAAGATGATGCAATTAAAATGTTGTACTCAATATGCCTGCAGATTTGGAAAATGCAGCAGTGGCCACAGGTTTGGAAAAGGTCAGTAAAGTATACATTCAAATTCCAAAGAAGGGCGATACCAAAGAATGTCCAAATTATCGTACAATTGCACTCATGCTAGCAAGGTCATGCTCAAGACATTACAGGCTAGGCTTCAGCAGTATGTGGATTGAGAACTTCCAGAAGTACAGGCTGGGTTCCGAAGAGGCAGGGGAACTAGAGACCAAATTGCCAATGTTCCCTGGATCATGGAGAAAGCAAGGGAGTGCCAGAAAAACATCTACTTCTGTTTCATTGACTATACAAAAGCCTTTGATTGTGTGGACTACAATAAACGGTGGCAAGTCCTTAAAGAGATGGGAGTATCAGACCACCTTACCTGTCTTATGAGAAATCTGTGTAAGAGTCAAGAAGCAACAGGACAGGATATGGAACAACTGATTGGTTTAGAATAGGAAAAGGAGTATGACAAGGTTGCATATTCTCACCCTGCTTTCTTAACTTATATGCAGAGTATATCATGCATAATGCAGGGCTGGATGAATCACAAGCTGGAATTAATATTGCTGGGAGGAACATCAACAACAACCTGAGATATGCAGATGATACTACTCTAATGACAGAAAGTGAAGAAGACCTAAATAACCTCTTGATTAGGGTGAAAGAGGAGAGTGCAAAAGCTGGTCTAAACTCAACATTTTAAAAAACAACAACAGGATAATGCCATCCATACCTATCACTCCCTGGCAAATAGAAGGGGAATAATTGGAAGCAGTGACAGACTTTACCTTCTTGGGTTCCAAGATCACTGCAGATGGTGACTGCAGCCATGAAATAAAAAGATGCTTATTTCTTGGGAGGCAAGCTATGAGAAACCTGGGCAGCATAATAAAAGGCAGAGACATCACCTTGGCAACAAAAGTCCACATAGTCAAAGCAATGGTATTCCCAGTAGTAATGTATGGTTGTGAGAGCTGGACCATAAGGAAGGTTGAGCACAGAAGAATAGACGCTTTTAAATTGTGATGCTGGAGGAGGCTTTTGAGAGTACCCTGGATTGCAAGGAGATCAAATCAGTCAATCCTGAAGGAAATCAACCCTGACCACTCATTGGAAGAACATATACTGAAGTTGAAGCTCAAGTACTTTGGCCACCAAATGAGAAGAGAGGACTCACTTGAGAAGGCCTTGACGCTGGAAAAGACTGAAGGCAAAAGAAGAAGGGGGTGCCAGAGGATGAGGTATCTAGATGGCATTGTCAGCGCAATGCTGTAGATCTGTGTGGGCTTCAAATGATGATGAAGGACAGAGGAACCTGGTGTACAATGTCCATGGGATTGCAAAGCGTCAGACTTGATTGTGTGACTGAACAACAACAAATATTTCTCTCCCTTCTTCAATGTCTCTCAAAACAGGTTACATAATCCTCATCGCCATTTTTATTCTCATAAAAACTCTATGAGTTAGGTTAATTTCAGCCCAAGGTAACAGGGCTGAAATAACACAGATCACTCCAGACCTAGTCCAGTACTCTGCAATACATCATTCTGGCTCTTACAGATGAGTGGTTCCAGTGTGCCAGAGGTTTAAACATTGGCCACTGAAAGACATCCTTTCTGCATTTTGTCCAACAGTATAGAATGAATCTAAGCAAACCTTTGATGGATACCGTTATTCTCAAGAGCAGTAGCAATTTCAGCTGAAATGCCAAAAGAAGATTGTGCAAGCTAAAAAACTGCACTGGTCCATTGCCTTAAAAACATAGGGAGGAAGGTTGAAGACCTGCCAAAATAGTCCTGCCAATGTATTCAAGAAGAACAGGTAACTTAAAGAAGCTTGGAGAACTCTTTGGAGTCCACCAAATGATAACATGGACATGAATTTTAATTTTGAAAGTGCCATAAGCCTTTGGTTTGGTGTGGTTCAGTTCCTCACATGGCTGCCTTTCTGAGAATTAGCCTAGAGGAGGAGATGCCCATTGTAGAGCACACAAAGTTTGGAAAAAAATTGCTTTTGGGGTCTGCCAAATCCAGAAATCACTCCAAGCTGGGGAATTCCATGAACTTAGTCTAAAAGGAGTGTGTGTGCCTCTATCTATGTGTGTGATAAAACAGCATCACCTTAAGGAGAAGAAGTTTAAAAACATCTCATTGGAGGAGCGGTCCAGATTTGTGTATTTGCTTTCCTCTTCAGTGTGCCATTCATCCCCTCTTGTTGGCAAAGCATTCTGGTAAGAGAGATGGTGTCCAGAGTCTGCCATGAGGTAGGGATCTTGTGGAGAGAGCTGAAGGGTTGAGGGGAGCTGGTTGCCATTATAACTTAGGAGTGGCTTTCCTTCATACATATCCTCTCCAAAGGGACCCACATTAGATAGGAATGAATGGTAGCCAACCTTTATGGTAGGCTCCCACCTTTGAGGGAAAGTTTGGACACCAAAATCAATTGTGTTTATAGAGGTTAGTGTTTCACAGGGCAAACCTGGAAGACATGTAGTTGAGCTGTTGCAGTATATCTCTGTAGGCAGATTTCTTCCAAGATCTAAGTTCTTACTCCAGATTGGCTGCTCTCTGTTTTCAGAATATGAAGAGACTGAAAGTTCAACTGGATCTTGGCAGGTAATATATTCATTGCGTCCAGTCTGTTTACACTTGTCCAAGTATTTGATGTAGTCCAAGTCCTGCGTGTGTTCCATCAAATAAGATGCTCTTCCAGAACTGGAGCTTTTGGCTATAGACAAACAATGACTTAGCATTTGCTGTTGAGGAGTTTGGGTGCTGAACTGACCACTCAAACTCCTGGGTGACATCAGGTCTTCATACTTGGAAGCCATGAATGGTAAAGTGTTCTGGCTTTGTGTCTCGTCTGCTAGGAACTTTAAAAAAGGAAACGTGTATCATAATGCATTATCAATACAATCAGCTCAACTAAAGGGCTATTATTATTTTTTGATCAATACTATTGAACCACAAGATTGTAGCTACAAGAGCTTTTAGGTTTGTTCCAAATGAATACTGTACTGTATGTCGAATCCATCTCCTGCCTCTCCATTCCTCCATGGCTCATTTTCACATCTAAATAAGACAGTTAAATGACTATACTGTGCAGGTAACAGAAACTTACACCAGGGAGCTTCTCCTCACCACCACCTTATCAGATTGTTCCCTAGTAGTTCCATCTTCCTCTGAATCCTTGTCTATCTAAATCATTCCTGCAAATGTCTTCCTATTTTAGGCCATCCTACATTCGTCTTCTCCTGCCAACCTAACAGTTTGAAAGCAAGAAATTGCAAGTAGATAAGGAGGGACCACTTCAGTGGGAAGGTAAACAGCATTCTGTTCACTCTGGTGTCGAGGCATGCTTGCCACATATTCATGGAAACATGTTCAGACACAGACAGCGCTGGCTCTGTAGCTGTAAACAGAGATGAGCACTGAACCCTAGAGTTAGGTATGGCTGACTTTCAAGCAAGGTTGACCTTTACCTTTACATTCTTCTTGCCTCAGTTTCCTTTCTTCCTTTGTCATCAAGTCTCATCCTTCACTACCATTTTCTTCAGCTTCTTTCTTTCTTCACCCCTTCCCAATTGAGCTACTAACTTCCTTCAAGCTCTATTTTATTATTTCTAAGCTATTTCTTTGATAGTTTATGAGCAACACATCTTCCTAGGTCTTGGCTACATCCCGGGTGAGCTTATTGTCCAAAACCGACCAACAACCTCCTCTTCTTTCACAGAAAGAAGGGTGTATTTATACTGCACAGTTATAGCAGTATGATACTGTTTGGTGAAAAACTGGGATCTGTAGTTTGGTGAGGGAGTTTGAATTCTCTTCTGCTGTTCAGAGAGACACACTTTGTGCTCTCTAGTAGAGAATTTTAAGGGCCTCCCTAAACAATGATTTGTAGAAGTTTGTATGAAGGATCCAGAGAGGAATCGAACTGTTAACAGCCTAGTCTAGATATACTCTGTATAGAAATAGCAGTTATACTTATATATTGCTCTGGAGCACTTAGAGTATTTTCCAGCTGATTCACAAGGTAATTTGCTTATGAATACAATGAATGTTTACCTCAATATCTCTGTTCCGTTTAAGTTTTACAGGAACTTGTGTGTTGTTTTTTTGTATTGACCTTCTTGCTTCTGATTCTGCTTTTGTTTCAGGTCTTGGGTGATCGTGAGTCCCTTTTGACTATAGAAACAAATGAACAAGACACAAGTACATTAAAAGTAGATTCAGGTGTAATGTAAATTCTGACTTATGCAACCCTTTCCCACTAAACCACTGAGTGCTATCTAGCCAGAACAGGCAGCTTTGGACATAATGCTTATCAGACAAAGGGAATGTTAAATCCCAAAATGTCTGAGTTGTTTCAAATTTTCTTTGTTTAGGGCTATATACGACTGGCCAATGAATCAAGATTCTTATCAATCTACTGTACAGCTTAAGTGACTTTGCTTTAGTTAACTAACATGGGGAACTTGCACTCTGCATTGTTTATATATGGCTGCAGACTGGCCTTAAATAAACTCACCTGAAAAAATATGAAGGATCCTTCATGTCTCCAAAAGTTTGTTACTGGATACCCACCATGGCCCCGGCAGGGAATGAGCTTCAAAGGTCCATTGCAAGTAGGACAAGATTTCCCTGAAAGGAATGTGGAAGTAAACATGGTTCTTTAAATAATAGCCTATTTTTTTAAAAAAGATTATTCTTTACTGTTCTGTTACACATACATATTAGTAATATAATGTTTTATAGCAGCGTTTTACCAAGAGTGTGGCAGAAAAGGCCTATATAGAGAACTATAGCTGCCAGTATGAATTCTTCAGTCTTATTAGATATTAAACAAATTATTATGTTGAAAAAAATAATAAAGGTACGGTACTGGTAATAATAATAAAGCAGTACAGTAAAACATTGCATAAAGAGTGCCTTGCTTAGAGACTAACTCACTTAAAGAGCAGAATTTTCTCTGAATTGTCATCTCGCTTAACAAATAAAACCAACCAAAAACTCGCTTAACAACTAAAATTGGGGTTTGCAATCCCCCCCCCCCAAAGAAGTCACAATTGGTCACTTACAATGGTGTTTCACTTAAAGAGCAAACTTGCTTAACGAGGAACCCATGGAACGCATTATGCTCTTTAAGTGAAGTACCACTGTACCTCTATTAACAATGAAAACAACAGTAGGCAACGCAGACAAAAATATGCATGATAATCCTGGCCATATTAATTTAAAATGGATAGTAGTACTTATTGTATATGCAATAACTCCCACTGCATATTTTGCACAATAAATATTGCGGAAAGCATTCTAATAATAATAGTAATAGCAGCAATGAAAATAATGAGAACAGGAGAGGAGGAACATATATAAACACTTAATGATTATTTTAATGGAATCTAGTACCAGCACCTTGCAAACAGTTCTGTACCATGTTTTAAAGGAAATAGTCATAACAATTCCTGAACCATTATACAAGGTGAACCAAAACAAATTACTGAACAGTCAAAACAGGCTCTACAGAACATTTTGAAACAATTAGTACTGGGTTTTCTTTCTCAGAGAGTGGATTGTCAGAGCATTTCACCATCAGCTGCTCAGGTGAGCACTAAAGCAAACACTCTATATGGCAGGAATCCCCATGTGAAAAGTCAAGTTTTGGCCCTGAATATTTTTACACAAGTGAAGGTTATTGTTCTACCACCTTCCCTCTGGCTCAGGAGTTGTGGAAGTGGGGGTGCAGGGAAAGAGAAGTGCAAATGGCTGGAGGCCCATCTAATGTCCCCCTTTTCCTTGAGGTGACAGCCAGTGGATAGTTGCCATCCAGAAGATAGGAGGGGGGATGTACATTTTCATTTATTTTGTTCTCACAGGTGAACATGACACATATTCTCAATTTTCTCTCCATTTTATGGAGATTACAAGAGTGTTCATGCATTCTTCACACTTCAACATATTTTTAAAATAACATCTTTTTGTGGAAAATCAAAGTATTTTACACAAAATGCAAGGATCTGAATGGAAAATGCAGGTTTTCACACAAAACCCATGGGTTTTATAGAAAAATTTCCATTCATCAAAACAGAATGATTTATGTTGCCTACAGTAATAAATAAGACACTTTGAAGTTTTAGGAACAGGCATGCCCAGGGGCTGAGATTTAATTGTCATCACAGGAAGCAGAGGCTGGACAATGCTGGGGTCTTTACACTGGATGGTCTTGGCCAAAGCAAGGATTAGTCCTTTTCCTTCCCTTCTGGCAAGTGTTGCTTTATGCTGTTGCCCTAATCTGAGCTTCAGGTTTGGCTTAATACCAGATTATTAGTTTGTTTGTTTGTTTTTTAATTTCATCCAGTCAATTTCCCCTAGTCTCATTTTATAAGGTGTCCGGTTACCTGGGTTTTTAAGAATGCTATTGGTAGCAGAGGTTATAAAGGGCTGGTCTTTCCACTCTCATGTACACTGATACATTGTGTGGATGATTTACCCCCCCCCCCCGGCAAGTATTAGTTGCATTGTTAGTTGCATTACTGCTACAGTAATGGAGTAGATTGTATAGCCTCAATTCAATGCCTAGTGTTGGGTGGCAATAAACAATCTGACTCCCTAAAAGTGCCAATGGCTATGGGTGGATGAGCCCCTTTAGGTGGGGTGATAGTCCCCTCTGTGGAAGAAATACCACTGGAAACCATCATATAGGGCCAAATGGCAAAATGAGCAGAGGAGGAACTCTGATTCCCAACAGTCATGGATATTGACAAGGTGGCCATGCCAGATGAACTGGCTGTGAAGGGCCACCTTGTCAATATCCTCAAGGCTGTGGCAGTCCATTGCAGTCCCAGTGTTAAATCCTGCATGTCTTATTTCATACGTGCCGCATGAGATGGCTCTGTGATCACAGTGTGCGGGTCACTTCTTGGCAAACTGGGATCCACCTTAAACAAATTCACACCAGTGGCATTTTTCCTGTTTGTGAAAATGATTTCCAAGGGAGAAAAATGTATACTTGTATATGACAAGGTGGGAGAGTGGTTTGCATGACCGCTCTCTACTCTAAGCTGTAATCTTTCATCAGAAAAAAGAAGCTCATATTGAGACCTTTCCTTCCAACAGACTAATTTTGTGTGAAGTGCTTGCAGCCTGTTTACCAGCTCGATCATGCCATAGTCTTTGTCCCCTCTTTTTCTGGACACACAATTCTACTCTGTGCAGAAACTGCTGAATTTGGTCCACAGAACAGTAATGCTGAACAAACAGAAAAAGTGGAAACATTGCAATAAAGTGAAAAAATTGTCAAATTGATTTATTATTCATTATTTGTTATTCCTTCCATGGTATTACCAGTATTAGGGCAACCAGGTACTTTACTCTCTACTTGCTTTTAAAAAGAAGTCAAATGAGTCTGCTAAACACCACAAGAAACAAGACATATAAAAATGTTTGAAGTGGTGCAGCCTGGAAGTATATTAGTTAGGACCAATCAAGGTTCTGGAACACAGAGACCTCCCGGCGCTTTTATGACTTCATCTTGACTAGAAAGTGAGTGGAATTTATTTGTTATACCCAAAAAGGAGATGCATCACTAAAAGAAGAAGATAAAGTAGGCAAGGATCTTCATTAGATTTGCTCTTGTTAACGTTCATATGGCTTTAGAAATAGCTATGATAACTTGCAATTAAAATATAATGATTCTCTTTGTAGTGAGGAAGACAGTGACTATATGACCTCTATCTTTCTTCTTTCTGTCCAAGAGCTACTTGTTGATTTGCAAAATCACACCTGTTGCTCTTCTACAGTTCTTGTCTCTTAAACTAAACCTGAAGTGGCTGGCTCTTCAGAGAAAGGATTAAATTCCTCAGACCATTGAATAGACTGTATAGAAAACTATTATTTGCTAAATAGGATACATAGCCATCCTGCCAAAAGTATTTTTGCACACTTATTTCCAAGTATGTTGTATTTAATAAAGGGAAACATACTTCGGAGTAAGTATGCAGAACCTTCACATTCTTTAGAAAGAATTTTGTAGACTGACATTCTATAACATAAGAAAATTTGTAACTTTCAAATTATTCTTAACTGGCAAAGAAAGAGTCTCTGCCAACATTCTTGGGAGTGGACACACACTGCATGAATTCACACTTCCTGTTAAGAATTCCAGCAGGGATTGATTGGTTGGTTGGTTGGTTTGTTGGTTGATTTATTGATTTATTGATTTATTGATTGGTGAGTGGCTGGGCTGGCTGGCTGACTAGCTGGCTGGCTGTAGTCCAAGATTAGACAGGCTGCAAATCAGAAGTAGATCCAACTAATCAGGAGATGCTTTCAGGGATCAGAAGGACTGGGTTAACTAGTCCAGGCTTTCTATGTCTAATTTCAGTGGAAGCAAAATTACAAATGAAAATCCAAAGATAGTTGCAAAGCTCCAAAGCCAACAGAGTTGTAATTGCAATTTTGGCTGCTCTATCATGCCCCCCCCCCCTCAACTCCTTCTCTGCTTTCTTTGGGTAGAGGGCATGACTGTCCATAGACTTCTGTTGATGTGATCTCCTTTTTAGGGATGTGACATAGGAGACACATCTCACAGTTGGAAGAGTCCTTGCCCTTATTTCACAAGGCAGACAATGGACATGGGGCCACGATACCCTCTTTTCTTTCTTTCTTTTTTTGCAAGAATCAAGTTTTTTTCTGGGATGTTTTCCATGGTACAACACTTTGCTTCCTGCCACAAGTGACAGTGAGCTCCTTTGAAAGTGAATAACATGAGCAAGTTTCATCACTCCATTCAACCTACCCATAAATATGGCATCCTTGAAAGTTTGACATCCTGAAGCAAAGCCCCAGCTGCCCTGCTTTAGTTATGGCTTGGTAAACCAAACAGACCTTTCCCCACAGAGTTGTACTTACTTTGCTGCTTCTGCCTGGCCTTGTCGCAGATGGCTGGCCTGAGATACATCTTCCTCCCATCAGGGGTTGAGCAGTCATTACTACAGACCACGACTCCAAGGCAAGATTTTTTCAAGATGCGGGAATTGTGATTGTTGGTGTTCCTCATGGCCCAGCTACTCAGATGCCTCTGAGCATTTTTGTCATCCGCATTATAGATGCATTTTACGTAGGAATCCGGCCATTCCTGAAACCAATCTGTTTGTTTCACATCCTATTAGGAAGCCAAACAATGCTATGTTTCAGATCTTGAAAACAAGAGTCCATTTACTTCCCCTGTCTTGCAAATTCCAAAGTCAGTAGATCAGGTCAGCAAGAGAGAGTTGGATGACTTGAACCACTCAGACAACTAAGCTCATTCGGGTGTTACAGAATCCAGCATTGTCAGAAGGGAAACTCTAGCTCTACCCAACCATTGTTTCATTTTTCAAATGAGCAATGAGGGGTCTAAAAAGGGGAGGTTGCTAGTTGGAAGCCCTGGATTCTGGTTCTCTACAACCTGCCAGACCTTCTCCAGGTTCTACACTGAAAGTATGAAAAAAGGAATAAGAGAAAGGATGAAGCTTGGCACTCCCTTCTTAAACATATTGGCAGGGTGGGATTCTATAATGCAGGGTTTCTCAACCTGCGGCCCATGGGTCGAATGCGGACCACGGCATCATTTCATGTGGCCCCCCACCGCTTCCACCACACCAAGAAGTGCCATGTGGTGGAGGAAGGGCAAAATGGTTGTCTGGCCCCTGGAGCTATCTGAGAGAGTGTGACCCGGCCCCTGGCTTTAAAAGGTTGTAAACTCCTGCTATAATGCTACACAATACAGGAAAAGGGGTATTATATATCTAGACCAGGGGTTACCAAACTTTTAGCACCGCAGGCCGGTTACGTGGTTGAGCAGGCCAATCACATGGTTCCTCCTGCCATAAAATAGGTCAGCAGCTGTTGTAAAATGCATTTATGGCAGGCACGGGCATGTTTATGCACGTTGGGACGTGTTTTAGGGCAGGAAGAACCATGTGACCAGGCCCACTCTACCACATGACCGCTTCCACTTCCTGGAGCGGAGAGGGTGGCTGCGGGCCACATGAAATGGTGCTACAGGCCATACTTTGGCCACCCCTGATCTAGACTGTGGTGTGTCTTAGTGGTTATGATATTGAACTTGACACCTGGGAGATTAGCAGGTCAGCATTTCAAGACCTGAGTGCTGCACGGTGGAGTGAGCTCCTGTCGTCTGTCCCAGCTTCTGCCAACCTAGCAGTTTGAAAGCAAGAAATTGCAAGTGGATAAATAGGTACCATTTCAGTGGGAAGATAACTGCATCCTGTGTGGTCCGACATCTAGGCATGCCTGCCACATGTCCATGGAAACATCTGCAGACACAGATAGCTCTGGCTCTTTGGCTGTAAATGGAGATGAGCAGTGAACCCTAGAGACTGCCTTTTGAGCAAGGGTGACCATTACCTTTACCTTGATATCTGTGAGAGGGTGAAGGTATTGCTTGGGAAATGACTTTTCTCAAAGTTATTATTTCCCATTACTTGAAATAGCATTTGAAAAGCAATTCTTTGCCAGAACAATAACAACATCATACACACAAAACCCAAAACACAGAGATAGATTTGCTGTGGTTGCTCATTATTTTTGTTCCTTTATTTTTATTCCTTTGGTATTGAGTGACATAAAATTCCAATCAAAATATCTATAAAATCTCCCCTTAAAGTAATTTTTAAAAGTAAATCTAAAATATTAAATGTTTGATTCATTCTTATTTTTGAAAGGTAACTTTCTTGTACCCTCAATATGAAAAAAATACTTTGTTACAATAATGATACTACTTAGTTGTAACTCAATACATACAAGCTCAGAGAAGGAGGAACACATGAACACACATGATACATACATGTATTCATGCGTGAATATTCATGTTTGGAGCTGGGATTCCTGTAACTTTTTTGACGGCATGTTGAGCCCTTTAACTTTCAAGGCTGGCTCTAAAGTGAATCACGTTTAGATTATACCTTTGATTGTATTCACAAATGCTCACCGAATTCTTTTTCTCTAAACATGAGGAAGTCTGGATTCAAGACATATTTTTTTATTTTCTTCTGCTTTAATATAATGAAATGGAGGCAAAAGAGGGGGAAATAGATTTTAAGCTAACTTATTTTGTTTGTCTGTATTTGCTTCAGATCAGCTGTATAAACTCTGATTTGCTGATCTCAAACATAACAAGTCTGATTAAGTTGTCTGGTTTCTTTTATGTCTGTTGGAGGATTTTGTAGGCCCAGGTAGATGCCTTCAGAAACTTCAGGACTAGTGGGACACATGGAAGCAAGCCCTGTGGTACCTATCACTTTGACCGGAGCAGCATGGTCCTGAAACAATCCAGTGTGGTATCAAGATAGCAACAACAGCTTAGTTTTGCATGTTTTATACACTTTCTTTGGTTAGTGGTATGTTTCAGTATCCCTCAAGGCGTCTCACTGTAATTGGCTATAACAGTTTTTTTAGTGACTATCTAACCTCAATCTAACAATGTGAAAATTTGTGTGGTTCTGTGTATTACATGGTTGTAAAAACCAACAAACCACCTCAACTCATAAGCAATTTTTGTGCAATGCAATCAAAGTAATGTGGCACAGAAATTACAAAATTTCCTAAAATGGAACAATCATTACATCAACACTAATGGAACCACATCAAGAAAGTCTAGTTGTAGTCCTTGACCAGCTCTTAAAATAGAAAAGGCATGATCTAACCAAATGATTCACTCCTAAGAACAACTCACTTCAATAAGCTATCACAGTTGAAACCAGTGAGCTTGCAAGCCATTTATAAATTACAGATAAATCTGGCATTAGAAGAGGAAATTCCGTAAGTGCTGAAAATGTCTGATTGTTTCAGAAAGAGTTTTCACACTTCCTGTAATTTACAGATTGGCTTGCTTTGTTTTGTTGTTGGTCATCAAAAGCTCTATTTTTAGCCCAGTGCCTCAGGCCATAACTCTGGCTGAATCATGTCTCTGAAATCAGAAAGATTTCAGCTTCTAATGACAGGTGTATAGTTTGGTTCTGAGGAGTTCTATGGTCTGTATAAGGTGCTTGATCTCTGTTTTCATAACTGTGGAGTCCAACATAAATGGGGAAATTTCTCCCCTTCCTACTGCAGGTCTTGTGCAGCTGGTCTGTTTTAGCCTATACCCTTGGAACCTCTCAAGGCCATTTCAGGTGTCCCTGCAACTTGACTGATCATCTGGGCTGCAGAGGAAAGTGTGTTCCTTGTGCTTCTGAAGTATGTTGGGGGCAGATGAGGGAGCTTCTCCCAGCCCCCAGCATCTGCATCCCCAAAACCTCTGCTCTGATTAGTGTGTTGCATGCAGGTATGCAAGGACATGCCCCCAGTGCCTCAACCACAGGGCTGAACAGTTTGTACACCCTGGGTGTAATAGAAAAGCTGTTAAAGTGTACAAATATTCACTTATCTGGGCCTATGGGTATAATCATGTACTCTTCAATGGGACCTGCACAATGTACAGGAGTTCCTGGTGGAATGCAGTGTGTGTGTGTGTGTGTGTGTTGGAAGATGAAAGCTGCTCTGATAAATCAGCCGTGGATGGAATGAGTTTACAATCTGACCAACTGGAATTTACCTAGTGAGAATTATCTAGTAGTCCATCTGGTGAACCTAATTTTAAAAGCTCTAACATAGTACTATCAACAGTTTAGCAATACAAGCCAGTATCCTGTCACTAGTCCTGATTAGAGCAGGCTTATGGACTCAGTTGGATTTGTATTAGCATTGACTTACTATATAGCAATTGATTCAGTGGGTGTGCTCTTAGTTTGGACTAGTAACAGGACATTATCTCCTGCTCACATCCTTGATATTGAAGAGGGTTTTGTCATGCTAGTAGGGAGGCTGGACCATTTTGCTATTCCATTTTTCTCCTTAATATTTGAATGATGAAAAGAATTGGGGAAAACAGTGGGAAGAGGATTGTCAGGGAGAACAACATTGTCTAAAACCTTTTTACAATTATTTGAATGAGGCAAGGTGATGCTGTACTTAAATCCATCTCTAAAAAATTCCCAGCTAATTTCATTAGCTTTCTGTTGCAAACACAAGTTACATCTCCACATGAGGTTGATCTTGCCAATAAGCTTATGCTTAGAGTAGATCCACTGAAATCAATGGGACTATTTATTTACTGTTTATGAGTCATTAATAACTTGAGTTCTACTGATTTTAATGAACATACAGTAAAACCCCGGCTTACATAAAAAGTCAATTCCATAGGCTTTTATGTAAATTGTTTTTTTATGTAACAAAGCAAACCCATAGGAAAAAATGAATTTTTTTACGTAAATCGAAGCAAACCCATAGGGAAGTGAATTTTTATGTAAATCAAAGCAAAACCATAGGAAAAATGATTTTTTACATAACTTGAAGCAACCCCATAGGAAATTGTGTTACATAAATTGGGACATTTACATAAATAAGGGCATGGTTTTAGCACAAAATCATAATGTAAGTCGAATTTTATGTAACTCAAGGCATACATAAGTGAGGGTTTTACTGTACTCTAAAACAGTGGAATTCTACTCATAGATACTTGGAAATCATTACCACTGAGCTGTACAGGGTCTTACTCACCTGCTTACTTACCTGCTTACTGAACCTGTTTAGTGAACAGTTAAGTATAAAATTGCAGGCTGCATAGGATTGCAGCCCAAGTCCAACACCTTCTGTTAGCTCCTTGGACCATGGATCTACTGTCTTTGTCGTACATGATTCTGCAATGGGGCAGGAATCTATAGTGATACTCCAGATGCTGTTAGTTTCCAACTCCAAAGAAACAGTCCAGCCAGCATGGCAAATGGTTGGGGATTGTGGGGCTTGTCATCCAACAACAACTGGAAGGCCAAAAGTTCCCTGTAACCTTTATAGTAAAGGTTGTCTTTGCTTGAAAGCCAGGCGTATCCGACACTAGGGTTTACTGCTCATCTCTGTTTATAGCCAAAGAGCCAGCATTGTCTGTGTCTGCAGATGTTTCTGTGGACATGCGGCAGGCATAACTAGACACTGGAGTGCATGGAATACTGTTTCCCTTCACACCAAAGTGGTACCTACTTATCTATTTGCAATTTCTTGCTTTTGAACTGCTAGGTTGGCAGGAGCTGGGACAGAGACAGGATCCCACTCTGTCATGCAGCACTCAGGTCTTGAACTGCTGGCCTGGCGATCTTCCAGTCATCAAGTTCAGTGTTTTAACCACTAAGCCACTGTAGTCCCTTTATAACATGCTGGTAAAGGTGGACAATGTTAGAGAAACAAGTCCATAAATAGACAAATAATATAGATGGACAGTTTTAAGAAGAACATGTGGTTGTTTTTAAAGTCACATTAAAAGAGTTGCAATTTCTGATATGATTTTGAAGCCCACCTACCTTGGGGAGTTTGATGTCATTGATATCCCAATTGACTTTTTCCCCATTTTGGGAAGCCAAGCCTCCCTGTTCTACACTAAGATCCTCTGCAGCTCTCCGCATGGTAGCCTTCACACTTCCCCTGGACTTTACGAGAGCTCTCTCTGCTGCCACTTTTGAAGTTGTGTGGAAGGCACTGCTTGCAAACCATTTGGAACCAGGAAGTAGCATCTCAGCCCTAAATGACAGGCTGCTCATTAAAGATTAAAATCTATTCTTTCGCTAGAAAAACTTGTTCCATTAAAAGTTTTGCAAGCAGCAAAGATAATGGAAAGTATAGCTTCAAGACAAGTGTGTGGCCTTATGCTGAGGACTTTACTACATATAAAGCAAAGGACCCCAAATATAGGTTCTTTGTTGCAGAATTTATGGAACCAAAAAATAAAAAAGCAACCAAAAAACCACCAAACCTGTTTATACTAGTTAAACTTGTCACACATTGTACGGACAGTAATGACACTAGAAGTTGTTCCTCTGCTCATTTATAAATGTGCAGCAAGAGTTAAAACAATAGTATGTGTTATTATTTGCCCTCCCCCTCCCTACTGGATGTTTTTACATGGAATGTTTAACATGGTGGTTTTATTGCCTCTAGCAATCATGGTAGTCCTGCTAAAACGAATGGTATCCGTTAGGCCAGAGCTAAAACAGGCCAACTACACAAGACCTGTCAACTGAACTTTGGTTGCTTCTGTTTTTAAAGCTAGAGAGCGGAATTAGGCCAGTACAGTCACACTGCAAGAGGGAAATTGTTTTCTCCATGCAGTTTCCCTAATCGAAACCCACCCTTCTCCAAATACTACCCTATTTGCTGGCATATAATACTCACTCCCCCCCCCCCTTAAAATACACTGGAAAATGGAGTGTACCTTGTACTGTATATAGTGGCCTATTGTGGGCTATTTTGGTAATAACATAGTGCATCTTATACTCCAGTGTGTCTTATATGCTGGCAAAAACAGTAATACCCCGGGTAACGCGAGTACCGTATAGCGCGAAAACCGCATAATGTGACAAGATTTTCGGAAAAATCTTGTATCGAATAACGTGATTTTAACGTTATTCGGAACAAGCGTATGCATGGGGGGGAGTTGGATTGGGTAGAACATCTACCCAATCCAACCCCCCCAGCGCCCGCCCCCACAATGTTTGGAAAGGGTACGGGGATCCTTACCCTTTCGAAACTTCGGGTGAGCGGCACGCGTCGGTGAGGGTTAGTGCAGGATACGGGGGGGGACCTCTGTACCCTGCGCTAACCCCCACCGACACGCGTGTGCCTGCAAGCCACCCGATGTTCCCAAAGGATAAGGATCTTTACCCTTTCGGAACATCGGGAGAGGAGAGGCGCCTCTCAGCGGGGTCTCCCCGGCTTGGGAAAGAGGCAGCTTGGCTGAAATTCCCTCCCCCTGCGCGGGGGTGAGGATTTTGACCAAGCCGCCTCTTTCCCGGCCACGCTATAGCAACGAGGATCGCACGTCAAGGCAATTGTCTTGACGTGTGGTCCCCGTTTCGCTCGCCTAAACAAGGGTCGCCTTTTCTGAATTCCCCCCTCCCCCAGGGGAGGGGGAAATTCGGAAATGCCGACCCTTGTTTAGGCGCTTTGCGATGGGAGTTTGGGCACCCAAACTCCCATCGCAAAGCGCCTAAACGGGGATCGCACTTCAAGGCAAGGCATCAAAGTGGGGGGTGGTACCCCCCGCTTTGATGCCTTGCCTTGATGTGCGATCCCCGTTGCTATACCCGTTTGGTAAAAGAGGCTCCCACTGGCGCGCCTTTTCGCGCGCGTGCGAGCGCCTCTTCTCAGGTTTTTTTAGCATTGATCGGACAACGTGAAAAACCAGACAACGTCATGACTTGTGGAACCATGTCATAACGTTGTCCGGGATACTAGTGTACAGTGTTTGTCATGCTGTAGGAAAGAGACAGGAGCTGGTGTGTTTTCCTAACTTCTGCAAACATGTGAGCAGTGGTGGGTTGTTGCCAGTTCACACCGGTTCACCTGAACCGGTAGCAACAATCCCGGGTGGTTCTCCGGGGGGTAGTAACCACCCGGGATGTTTTTTTTTTTTTTGAGGCGTCCGGTTCAGACCCCTCACTGGCATAATAATAATAATAATAATCAAAATTGGAGCCAAAATGGCTCCCGGGAACTGCGCATGCATAAAACATCCATTTGACGCATGCACAGTTCTATTTTTTACTGCACATGCATCAAATGGAGGTTTGATGCATGTGCAGTTCCCAGCAGCCATTTTGGCTGCCGGGAAAGGAAGGGCACAAGCATTTTTATTTATTTATTTATTTATTTATTTATTTATTTATTTATGAGTTTGTGTTGTGGGTGGGTGGGTTGAGGTGTGTGTGTTTATTTTATTTATTTATTTATTTATTTTCTTTGGCTCCGCCCACAACATCATGACATCATGATATTGGCTCCGCCCACAACATCATGACATCATGACATTGGCTCCATCCATACTGTGATGATGTCACGGTGTGGTAGCAATTTTTTTGACAACCCGCCACTGCATATGAGTGATTTAGAGTACTGTATATACTCGAGTATAAGTCTAGTTTTTTAGCCCCCAAAATGAGGTCCAAAAAAGGGACTCGACTTATACTTGGGTCAACGACCCTGAGTATCCCAAAATGAAGTGGTATGAATTCAAACATACATTTTTTAAAAAGCATTAACACTACCGTAAAAACTCAAAAACAAACCAACACAAATGTCTAAATTAATTAATTTTACCATATTTTAATGTATTTTAATTATTGAAACACACTAGCAGCTGCTGGATTTTTCATCCCTGACTTATACTTGAGTCAATCTACTTCCCTAGTTTTAGAGGTCCAAATTAGGTAGCTCGACTTATATTCGGGATGACTTATAGTCAAGTATATACAGCAGTCTTCTTCTTCTTCTTCCATGTCTAGGCCAGACGCAAAACTATCAAAATGAAGGCACCCCTTGGTGAGTTCATTCTGCAGTTCCCTTTGCCTGACTTAGTGTGAGAAAGATTAGCCAACAACAAAGAGCTCGAAGCAAAAGGAGAATCCTGCATCTGCAGCAGTGTTGCAGTGATCCAAATTCGGGGTAGGTGGGCGGGAATACAGCTGCTCTACTTGGTAACATCAACATGAATGGGGATAGTCACTGGCTTGGATATGGAACTGCCTTTCCCAAAGCACAGCAGGTGCTCCCATGATGGGAGAATTCCCTAGACTCATATAGCTAGAAAGGGAGGGCAAAAGGAGGTACTGTTACCTGTCCAGATGATCTTTAGCAGAGCAGCGACAGTGACTTATCTCTTTCTTGGAAGCTTCAAACCTAGCCAGTCTCATTTATACTGAACAGGAGAAACCATAGCATTGGATTGTAGGCATGTTACAGTAACAGCAAGGAGAGAGTATTTTGGCTGTGCCCTGGAAACTTGCACTTTTTAAGAGTGTTTAAAAAACAACAACAACCAAGTACAGTGGAACCTCATACAACAAGCACCCTGTATAGCAACAAAATCACATAACAATTAGGTTTTGGGGGGAAATGGCGTCCCGCATAACAATTTTCCCTATGGAAAAAAATCCGTACAATAATTTTTCAATGGGAAAAACCACTTAGCGAAAAAAAAATCATTGTACGATGCATCCCATAGGGAAAATCACTATACATGCACACATAGTATAGCAATTGTTTCGTACTACAACAAGCCCTGTGGAACGGATTTAAATCGTTGTATAAGGTACCACTGTGCTTAACATAGAACAAACAAACATTGAAGCATTAACTAATTTTGAATGGCTTGATGGGGTAATACTCTTAAGTGTTGTGTGAACTTCAATGGAAAACATTGTGGAATGTTTGGAAAGGTTCACCGATACATATTTTCTAGCTTTATGTGTCATGGGAGCATGAGGACATAAGAAGAGCGCTGCCAGTTCACAGAGGTGATGGCTTTTTAATAATTATTGGCATTTTAAAAGGCACATTTCTGATAGGATTACTCTTTTTCTAGCTTCAGTAAAGGAGGCTGTTCTCTGGGATGAACATGCTAAGGCCAACTGAGGAGGTCTGTGTGTGTCGAGGAAACTGAGGGTAATTACCTTCAGGACCCTTGGCTCCATAACAGCTTGGCATGTCTAGGTAGGATGACAAAGCTGAGACATCCCACAAAGATACATCTGCCCTGTTCAGGGATAAGGCTTCCATCAGCAGTCAAAGAATGGACGGTTCTAATCGTGAGGGGGGAGCAGGATAGAAATTGTGGAAAGGCAGCTAAAGAACATTAACAGAAGATGGAAATTACAGAAAGGATCTCTCCCAGACCATGGCAATGCCATTCATGCTTACTCTTGTTAGTACTGCACAGAAGAAGGGAATATTAAACCACTTCTGAGCATTTATTTCTGAATATAAATTTATTTTCAAACATGGCTATTTATACCAGAAAGCTCTTGACTATTTCTGAACTGGCTTGCATATTGCATATGGGAAGTGCATATGGATGAGCACTGTAAGATTTCTGAAGTAAAGTGTTATCCTGTTTGGAAAGAGAAAAGTCTTCTCATCACGCCAACAGGCTTGAAGTACTGCAGCTTTTGTGGGGCAGTGTGTAGCAGCGTCCCTGGCCCAGAGAAGCCAGAACAGTCTGCGCTCAATACTCTCATGGCCTGATAGGTGGCAGCAAAGATGTCCTTTTCGGATTTTTTCTCAAGTGGCTAAGATGCTGCCTGGAAGGTGACAGGTCAGTAATTCGATACCTGAATACTGCATGATGGAGTAAGCTCCCGTCTCTGTCCCAGCTCCAGCCAACCTAGCAATTCAAAAGCAAGAAATTGCAAGTAGATAAATAGCGACCACTTCGTAAACAGTGTTCCATGCACTCCGCTGGCTCTTCGGCTATGAAACAGAGATGAGCACTGAATCCTAGAGTCGGATATGACTGGCTTTCTGCTGCATGCCCTTCTCATTACCAAAGCAATATTGCACCTTGTATTTTCAAGTCATAATGGCAGTGATCTCACTTACTGTTCCAGGTTTAAATGTATGTTATAGATCACACATCCTTCAAAGAAGGAATTTTGTAAGGGCTGAAGACATTAGAGCTTTAGAGCTATTGTTTCAGCTTTAACGGTAGCCTATCTGCATTTATTGCTTGGGTTTCAATGAAAGGAGGAATGTAATCAGATTGTGTATACAAATATACAGTACAGCATTAACATTGCCTGCTACAATTTTCAGAGTACTGTATTTATCTAAGAACGTTAGATTGGCCCAGCTGACTAACCAATTCAACGTCCTGTTTTCACACAGACCATTGGATAGCTAAAAAGTTTGCTAGCAGGATGGAGAGGCAGCCTATGATTTATAGTGGAGATAATGTTTAACCATCATTACTAGCAGATTTATCTTCTATGAATTTCTCTAATTCTCATTTCCCAAGTTCTTATACTGTTGCTTGATTAAAAATGAGTGGAGAAGGAACTCTGATTCTCAATGGTCATGGAGGTGGAAGAGGCCATGCCTGATGTACTGGCTGTGAAGGAAGACCTTGTCCATATCCTTATGGCTGTGGGAGTCCATTGCAGTCCTGGTGCTAAATCCTGCATGTCACATTTTATATGTGCTGCAAGAGATGGCTCCAAGATCATAGTGTGTGGGTCACTTCTACGCATACTGGGATCCATCTTAAACAAATTAATGCCAATGGCATTTGTCCTGCTTGCCTCAGAGGGCAAAGGCATCCCAGAACCAACTGGCACCCAAGACCAGGCCTCCCAATGCCCTGGGGCAGGGAAAAAACATATACAGTACGTACTCGGATTGAGTTGCGGCCAATGATGATTAAAAAGATGTACTGTCGCTCGTGTTTCTGCTATTGTTGTTATAGATTTCTCACTTGCACACAGATAGATTCTTAAATGTTCTCTCTCTCTCTGTTTGTGTGAAGAAAGATAATATTTTATTTGTTATATTTTCTCCTCCCTGTGGTTCACGTTATATGAAATATACTTGCCAGCCTGCTTCAATAGAGGTTGTTCCATTATGGAAAATGGCTTATATTGAGCAACAGGGAAAGATAATTGTGATCATGTTTTATTTGTAATCATACACTTTCAATAGAGTCTATGAAAAACAGCAGCAACAAAACTGGTAAGCAGTGCCCTGGTGCCTTCTCCTTACCTTGCATCAGCTAACAAAGAAATAATAGCACAGCCACAATATGCATGTGAATGTCATATACTGTACTACCCAAATGCCCACTCTTTAGGGAAAAAAATTCACAAGGGGAATGCATCCACTACCACTGCTTTCTCTCACTAGAATTGCTTGCATGCTCACTTTTCTTTATTTGTGAGCTCTGCGTTTATGACAACTGTAGGAGCATTTATGGCTGACACAACCACATTTACGCATGTGTGAGTGCATTTTATGGCTGTTGTAAATACGTCTGCTTCCACTTCCAGGTGTGGTGGCAGCGGTGAGGGTCCAGATGGAATGGTGCCAGAGGCCTGGTCTGGCCCATTGGCCGTAGGTTGGGAACCCCTAGTGTACTGTATCCTAAAATTTCAGAGAGTGCAGTTACCTCCACTTATCTGGTCACATGCTGCATATGCACAGTGGCAGTCCAGATAAACTAGCTGCTGATCAGGGAGGGGTCTATGCTCCTGCTGCTCAAACATCCCTAGAGACCAAAAGTTTGATGTGGCTCTGATTTTACTGTTTTCAGTTGCCAACATAAACTGTTTGAAACACAACTGGTCAGTTTATCTCGATTCACAGCCAATGCTGTCAGTTATGAAGACACTGAAAGCTTCTTGGAACCCAAGGAATGAAACCTGTCAATTACTGCGATGTGCAAGTATGACTGGCATTCAGAGAGGCTTCAAAGAAGGAAGCTTAAGCAATTGATTCACTTGCTGTGGAAAATGGAACTTCTCCTGCAAGTGCCCTAATCAGCTGTGATGCTACTTAGGCCTCCCCAGTGAGTACAGCTTTCCTGTTTCCATGTTAGATGTTTGCTCTGCAATACTGCCATTCTTTGTTCCTTGCCCTTTGACCTGACATCATGACCAGCCATTAGTCTCCTCCATTGCCCTCATGTTTTCTCTCTTTCTGTTTGGTAATGTACAAATTCGAGATGTATTGAGAAATGAATGAAGCTTAGAGACTTTTGGGGGAGAATGGAAGCAACAGCACACTCTATAAATGTATATCCACCTTCTCCCATGTGCTGTCTTCTAGGTAAGTTGACAGGGCTGGATCTACCATTAGAGAAGGTTAAGGCATTCACCTCAGGTATTCTGGAACCAACAACTTCACCACCTCTCCAGCTGCCTGACGCAGAAAAGTCCATACTGCTCTGGAGAACTGTAGCTATCAGTAGCTTTTCTGAGTCAGCTATATCTTCAGGCTCAGGCTCAAAGAAGACCTTGTAGTCAAGTTACTAAGTGAATGGTGACCTAAGAAATTGCAGTGGTTTAACTCCATAGTGGTTTAACTTTCTGGACACCTCCTGGAATTAGAGGTGTCTAGTCATGCCTGCTACATAACAATGGAAATATCTACAGATGCTGACAGCCAGTGATGGGATGTAACAGGTCCTCACCAGTTCGCCAGAACCGGTAGTAACTTTTCCCAGTGTCCTGGAGAACTGGTAGCAGCTTTTGGGGGAAACCACCTTCGGGGCTTACCTTTTCACTGGTTTCCCCACTGTGCATGCGCGCCAAGCACTTGGTGTGCATGCACACCTACAGTGCTTGGTGTGTATGCATGGCCTCCTTGCTGTCCTCCCAAGCGGGGAGGAGAAAGAGAAACTGCTAGCCTGAAGCTCCCTATAGCCTGCTCCCCAGGGTAAGTGACTCACCCTTGGATGGGTGTGTCTGTGTGTATTTTAATGTGTATTTAATACCTTTACCTATATTGATATACTACCACAGTTCCTAAAAAGGCCTGGCAGCCTGGCTTGGGGTTTTTAAGCAAAGTCTTGGAGTTACCTCATCAATAAGCTACACCTGTGCTGTTCCAATTGCTGTTCCAATTGGAGAACCCTTAAGGAGGTACAGCTGTTTTACATTTACATTAAGGCATATTATCCTAGAGAACTGGTTAGGCAAAGACTTAGTACCTAACTTCTTTAACTGTTGAAAAGTGCCAAAATGAAGCCATCTTGTGGTGAGTTCATTCTGTAGTTCCTTCCATCTGACCTAGTGTGAGAAAGATTAGCTAGAATAAGCTTTAAGCTCTGGTTTAAAAGCTCTGGTTGATTTGTGTTTGGGGTGGGTGGGTGCGTGTTTGGGTGTATTTTAATGTATTTTTTATTTAATTTATTTACAGGTTTGTGTTGTGGGTGAGTTGAAGTGTGTGTGTGTGTGTGCGCGCGCACGTGCTTATTTTTATTTTGTTTATTTTTTATTATTTTCTTTGGCCCCGCCCATGACATCATGTCATGATGTTAGCTCCACCCACTCTGTGATGACATCACGGTGGGGTAGTAAAAAAATTGACATCCCACCACTGCTGACAGCGCTGGCTTTTTGGCTGTAAACAGAGATGAACACTGCCTCCTAGAGTTGGATACGACTGGCTTTCTAGCAAGGAAGACCTTTAATGACACTGATAAGGGTTGGAATTGATGATGCTTTTATACCAATAAAAGTTGTAAGTCTTTTTGTTTTTGCTGCAACATGCTAGCACAGCTACCCCCTGGAAATCTCCCTATGGAGTCTTGCTTGGAAGCTGCATGTTTGCTTTTAGTATCCAGCAAAGACTGTTTTTATCCTCCTTGGCTGCTTGAATGCCTGGAGGATTTTAAAGTGCTGCCTTAACTGGTGCCTGATGACTACATTTAGTTATTTGCTGTTTTAAAAAATTGTCATACAAACATACTGAAGTGGAGAGCCATCAGATTTCACTACATGTCTGAGATTCAAACCCCTCAAGAAACCTGAACACTGTAACCTATATGACCCATGCAACTTGGGCAATGCTAATGGCCAGCACCATTGCTAATGGTCAGAGGGATTCCTTGTGTCCTAGAGGACGATGACTTGTGTTTCTCAAATAACAGCCCTCCCTCTCAAATGATAAATTCTTCTTGAATCAACAGCAGGTTCCAAAGTTAACCTGTGACATAGCAGGATGACCTGCTATTCAGGGTGAAGGTTTCTGGAAGCAGACAAATTATTCTGTCAGGCAACCTAGTCCCGCTCCATCCTGTTCTGCTTCCATGCTGGCATCAGAACTCATTTGGTATTGCTCACACATTTTTCAGGCTATGTGTGCAGTCTGCAGCTGCTGCTTCTTCATCATCCGTGTCTAGGCCAGACTGTAAACTGCCAGAATGAGGCCACCTTTGGTCAAGCCATTCCATAGTTCCTTTCACCTGACCTAGTGTGAGAAAGATTAGCTGGCACAAAGTGGCCCAAGTGTGGGTCAAAAATACCACAGCCTTCGAGGAGGCTCTTTCCATTTGCCCCAGTCGGCAAATAAAACCATTTCTTTTCTTAAGGAAACCTATCTAGAGGGAGAGTGCAATGTCCGCTCTTATTTTTGCATGATACCAATGCGGAATATTATCACTTCCCATTTCTTCCTCTAGAACTCTCAGGTAAATACCAATGTCACTCTAAGCCAGGGGTCCTCCAACTATGGCCCATGGGCTTGATCCGGCCTGTGGCATCAAATAATCTGGCCCTTGTGGCAGCAGCTGGCCCCTCAACAGTCTGAGGGAACATGAACTGGCCCTCAGCTTTAAAAGTTTGAGGACTCCTGCTCTAAGCAAATAGCTCTGGGGCTGAAACAACATCCTCCTACATTGCTTTTCATAGCTGCAGTTCCCTTTGCCTAACCTAGTGTGAGAAGGATTAGCTGGCAACACAAGGTGGCTGTTACCAAGGTATGCCTGATTGTGGTTCAGACATACCACAATCTTTGAGGAGGCTCTTTCAGTGTACCCTGCCATGATGGCTTAAGTTAGGGGAAAGCACCCCGTTGTTACCTGCTTCTTCTTCATCTTTCTTTTCTCTCTCATCTCACAAGTTGTGAGGGGAACATGGATGGAACCTTCTGGCAAGGTGGCACACAAGAGCGATCTGGCTGAGGTGGGGCAGTGCCCCATTCTTCCTAACAGACTAGCTACCACTGGTGCATGGGGTGTGTGGGGCAGTGCAGTACAGTGTTCGGCTCCTCCCCTGTGTACATCTGTCCAACCCTACCATTAGGTAGGGCCTTCCCCTATACTTTGTCACAGTGGATATTTTCTGTTCATTAATTGGCAAAAAAAGGGAGATGTACAGTGCAACTTCTGTTAAAGACACCTATTGAGCTTTCTGTTTTTGTGTGAGGTTTCATGTTGATCCAGTGCAAATAATTTCAGAGGAACCAGCCACTCTCGTCTCTGCATGGACCTACTTCTGCGGAAACCAGACAGTGCTGAGTTGGATGAAGAAGATGACTAATGAAATTAACTGAATGGAAAGTACCACCAGCCTTGCCACATTTGCCATAAGCCAGGGTTTTTGTAGGGGTACCCAAGAGTTAGGAGAAACTAGTGGCATACAGAAGTACTTTCCTTGTACTGTACTTGTATGACAAGGAGATGTAGTTGGTTGATTTCCAACCAGGATATTATTTTTGAGACTGCAGACAGACTCCTACAACAATAGATGATGGAGAAGCAGGACATAATGTGTGAGCCACCTGTCACCATAGCTGTATGGTGGCTCTTTAGTCAAATGCACCACTGCACTGTAGAGTCAAAGGTTGAACTTGGAAGAACACTAGTGGGCAGGACTGTGAAAGACATTGGCCACATGACAGACCATCATTGTAACACAGTCACCTTCTACGTATATTGCTATTTCATTGTGGGTGCAAAACCACTTAGTGAATTATTAGAATGCTCCTGAATGTCAAATGTATCCCCCCTCACCTTTTCTGTTTGCTTTCTTAACTTGTACAGCTTTCACATCTGGCGGAGGCGTGGTGTCAGTGTGCATTGTGTTTCATATTTGTGGCTCCAAGAGGTATGATCTGTAGGAAAGCCTAGAAATTCAAGATGAAGTGCCCCTATCTCTATGACATAATAAGAGGCTTAGCTTGCAGTTATCATTCCAAGGCAACAGGTCACAGGGCAGCCATAAAGAAAAAGAACAAAATGAAATGAGGTCAGATAACTTGGAGTTAGCTGTCTATTGCTAGTACTCCAGGTTTTCTGCACTTACAAAATTGTTAAGTCAGGGAAAGGGAGGTTTCTTTACAGAATTCCTTTTTGATGTGGGGAAAATATTTTGTGAATGGAATATCCAGACATGGGAGTCCACATCTGAAGTCTAAAATGCAGGTTTATCAACTCAAATGGCAATTAAACCTACGGGATCATATTCATTCTGGTGTTTCATTGTGGCCTCAACTTTAGAACACACCTTCAAAATTTAATACTTGTGTATAAAAGAAAGATTGTAAAGGTAAGTGGTTATTAAAAATGACTGTCTGGGATTTGTCAAAAATAAGAGAAAAGGAGGCCTGAATTAGCTTATCTGCCTTTTGAACTTTTTTGTTTGTTTGTTTCTGAGAGGGTGATGAAAGAACACCAAACTTTCCAAAAGTCAACTGGGACAAAAGGTCAAAATTGTTGGCCTCCAATGTATATAGTATCACAAATCAGATGAAATTGTGGGGCAGAAGCAAACTAATGGCCGAGGCCAAATGAAACCTGCATTCCTAAATAAATATCATTGAAGTAGGAGTCAAGATTCTATAAATAGGAATTCTGATGCAATATCTGATGATAAAGCACCTTTGCCTTAATGTTTAGCTGAGATTGCTTGTCTGTGGTTGGGTCAAAGTGAGAAAGAAATGAGGGTCAGGGTCATGCATTTGTAGTCAGGGTACCACTCTGTTCCAGAAGTATCCTTTCCAGATAAGATATGGGTTCTGCTCCACCCATTGATGTGGCACACTGTCCTGCCTTCTGTGGCACCAAATTCATCATTCATTTATCTTGCAACTAGTTTCTAGAGAGTTGCAAAGGCCTTGCCTTATTCACTGAATTATGTACAGGCTTTATACATGGTCTTTCCCCCATATAATTCTTTTTTGTTCTTCATTTATTCTTCTGCCGCCCCCCGCCCCCCCAACACACTATGAAATAGATTTTCAAGGGAAAAGATTTTCCATCTTTATGTAAATCTTAAGGTATAAAAGGTATACTCTCTATAGAAATCACCACAGAGCTGTAAAGAAACACATACTTTTAGAACACATTAAAGCACATTTTAATGATGGGTAGCATAAAAAGAAAACCTGGCTATATCTGTATGAAATGTCACAGGAATAATTTCTGCGGTTATAACATTCCCGGATTTCATGTGCTTAAGTGCAAAACCAAAAAAAGGCATGGCTTTAATGAAAAATGTTAACGTTTCTTACACTGTCTAGACCAAGGGTGCCCAAACTTTTTGGGCCATGGGCTGATCATGTGGTTCAGGGAGCCAGTCACTGAGACCCGGGGGCCGGGTGCGGCCCCTGACGCCAATTCATCTGGCCCACGAAGCTCTCATTGCTCCTGGAAGCGGAAGTAAAATACGCCTGTACAGGCGCATTTTACTTCTGCTTCCAGGAGCGACGAGGGCTTCGTGGGCCGGATGAATTGGCATCAGGGGCCGCACCCGGCCCCTGGGCCTTAGTTTGGGCACCACTGGTCTAGACCCATGGTTCCCAACATGGAGCACAAGCCCCACAGGGGGCAATTTGATTTTTGAAGGGAGCAATTCAAGAATGAGTAATTAACAGCTAATGGCCTTTTAGGCTTCCTCCACATGAATTGGCCATGTTCACTTTCTGAATAATAAGAATTATATGTCACAGGGTGTAGGGGAGGGGATCAGGATTTTAGAGATGCTTCAGTGGGGCATGGCCAAAAAAAAAAAAAAAAAAAAGGTTTAAAGCCTAGACCTTTAAAAATCCTGGACCTATCTGTTTGCAGTTTGGCATGACTTGTGTCTTCTTGTGAGGTTATCCCATCTCTAAATTTCATGCAAAAGTATGTGTGTTTTGTGGTAGGGAATTACAAATGAATGAGAGATATGAGAAGTATTTTGATTGCTGTAGTTTAGGGATCCTCAACCTGTGGCCCATGGGCCGGATGCAGCCTGTGGCACCATTTAATGTGGCCACCCACTGCCTCCACCACACCAGGAAGTGCCATGTCGTGGAGGAAGGGCCATCCAGCCCCCGAAGCTGGCTGAGGAAGTGTGACCTGGCCCCCGGCTTTAAAAGGTTGAGAACTCCTGCTGTAGTCTGATTCAAAGCAAGGTGTGAAGCAGCCTGAACTGAATCAAACCAAATCTGAATAGCTGAGTCAAGTCCTGAACCAAATTAGGGGGATCCCTATACAGCTGAAATATGGGCAGGCCTTACAATATCATTTTGAAGACTGCAGTTGAAAACATCAAAAGGTACTGTATGACATAACAGCATTATTAATATTAAATTTCTAGCCCTTATTTCTGGGAATGGCTTTAGTGTGCTCTTTCACCCAAGAATTGGATTTTTTAAAAAAAAACCAGTGGCAAACGGTCACTGATAATGACATCATTTCCATCTATATCTATATCTATATCTATATCTATGGTACTGTGAAAAATTCTTACGCCACTCTGTTGTTTTAGTAATGGTATAATGACAATTTATAATTATTTCTTAGTCTCTTAATTAGAATTCAACTAGAAAGTACAGGAAATTGGTATGCAGCATTCAATAACAGAAAAAGCCATCAGGAAAAAACAGCTTCCATAGGCTAAAGTGGGATTAGTGTGACCTTCCTTGGCTCTAAGCACATCTTGAACTCTTTTGGGGAGACTGTCCTGAGGTTTTCTAAAGTTATCAATTCCTCACTTCGGGAGGGGTTTTTCCTGCTACCTTAAAACATGCTTTGGTGCCCTCCCCCCAAGAAGCCATCCCTCAACCCTGTGGTTATGACCAACTACCGGCCTGTCTCCAAACTTCCATTCCTAAGCAATGTTTTGGAGGAGGCAGTGGCATGACAGTTACAGGAGATCCTGGATGAAGCGGATTATCTGGACCCTTTTCAGTCAGGATTCAGGCCTGGATATGGTACAGAAACTGCATTGGTCACGCTTGTGGATGATCTCTGGAGAGAGCGGGATGGTGGACATCCATCTGTCCTGGCTCTTCTTGACCTCTCAGCAGTTTTCGATACCATTGACCACGGTATCCTTCTGGAAAGGCTCCGAGGATTGGGGATCCAGGGCACCATGTGGTCGTGGTTTTTCTCATGTCTGAAGAGGTAGACCCAGTCGGTGTGGCTGGAGAGTGAGAAATTCAGCCCATGGGGTAAGGTATCATCAATATGCAGATGATATCCAGCTGTATATCTCGGCCCATGGAGATCCAAGTGATACAGTGGAAGTCCTTTCCAGGTGCCTGGAGGCTGTGAGGGTCTGGATGGGGGACAATGGGCTACAAATGAAGCCTGACAAGTCTGAGTTGTGGGTCAGGGGTCCTGCATTAACTCAGGAGCTACCATCTTTGGTTCTGGATGGATCAGTCTTGCCCCAAACAGACCTGGTGCGTAATCTGGGGGTCCTCTTGGACTCATGACTACTGCTCAAAGAGCAGGTGGCAGTCATGGCCAGGAGGGATTTTGCCCAACTTTGTGTAATATGCCAGTTATGCCTGCTCCTAGACCGGGACTCCTTGCTCATGATCACACACACTTTGGTCACCTTCAGACTTGACAATTGTAATATGCTCTACATGGGGCTGCCCTTGGTGACCATTTGGAGGCTGCAACTGGTCCAGAATCCGACTGCTCAGGTCGTGATGGGGTGTGGGTGTTATGCTTGTGCCTCACCATTGCTGCGGGAGCTGCACTGGTTGCCAGTGTACCTCTGGGTGCAATTCAAGGTACTTGTTATTACCTTTAAAGCCCTATATGGTAGTGAGCCAGGATACTTAAGAGATTGCATCACCCTAAGGACATCTGTCCGTCCCACCAGAGCAGACCGGAGAGGCGCTCTGGTTGTACCATCGACTAGAGAGGTGCACCTCTCTAGCACTAGAAAGAGGGCCTTCTCCGTGTCTGCCCCGGCCCTATGGAACCTCCTGCCAAGTGAGTTGCATTTCCAGAGGGAGCTGCTGCCCTTTAGGAAGGGGATTAAAGACCTGGCTGGTGGGGCAGGTATGGGCCAGACGGTTGCCCCAGTCTGTTGGTTCATCTGACCCTTCCCTCTCTGTGTGTGTCTTGTTTAATCTCTTTAATTTTTTAATCTCTTAATCCTAATTTTTATACCGGGTTTTATATTGTGTTTTAAGTGTTTTTACAAAGTTTTGTTAGCTGCCCTGAGTCTTTTTGAGGAGGGCAGCACAAAAGTTTGATTAAAACAAACAAACAAACAAACAAACAAACAAACAAACAAACAAACAAACAAACAAACAAACAAACAAACAAACAAACAAACAAACAAACAAACAAACAAACAAACAAACAAACAAACAAACAAACAAACAAATCCTCTTCTGGTGTTTTATACTAGGCTTCCTTCAACACTTTCCAGAGTTCTTCTTTAGAATTTAGGTTGTCTTTTATTTATCTCTGTCCAGGTGATCCCATACCTCTATAATATTCAGGTCTGGACTCTGTGGAGGCCAGCTCATGACTGTCAGTGTTTTATCAGCTGTTTTGCTCACTAAATAAGATTTCCCTGCATTATCAGTGTACTTGCAATTGTTACCGTGCTTAAAAACAAAACAAATCTCAACCAGGTGCTTTCCAGAAGGAATGAAGAGATGGATTAAAACCTATCTGTACATTTTAGCATTCATAATCCCATCAGTACAGACTACTGTATATTGCTAACGTCAGGACAGACCTCCACCATGTTTTACTGAAGACCACAAGCACTCATTCATCCATCTCTCTCCAAGTCTTCTCACATATTGTCGATGATTGGCTATCTATAGTTATATAGATAGCCTGAGTCACCTGTGCAAGTAGGGTGGAATATAAATTCAAGTAAATAAATAAATAAATAAATAAATAAATATGTACCATCTCTTTGATGGTCTAAGGATTTTACCCTTCTGACGACACCCCCAGATACTGTTTTAGTCTATGAATTTTTAAATTTTTTATTGATGTGTTTTAACTTGGGTTGTAAGCCGCCCAGAGTCGGGCTTGCCCGATTGGGGCGGGTTAGCAAGTGTGAAATATAAATAAATAAATATAAATAAATAAATAAATAAACTATAAAGTTGACACAGAACTAAAGATGCAATTAGGTCAGTAGCTTCCTATTCCTTGAGGTTTCAGGACTGAAATCTGAGATCAAAGGTAGATCCTTGTGATGTCACAAAAGTGGATCAGGCAAAGTTTGAGAGGAAAGCAATTTCATCAACAAACATGCAATGAGCCTCATGCTGAGCCAGCGAACCTTAGCACCTGCTGGACATATGTAAGGATCTGTGCTCAGGCTTTAAAGCAGGCATTTCCAACCTACAGTCTGTGGGCCGGATATGGCCCCCAGAGTCATTTCATGTGGCCCTTGGCCATCACTATTGCAAGTGGCAGAAGCACCAAAATGTGCAGAAAATGCAGCAAAAACACTCATTTTCATTTGAGAATGTGCCAAAAATGTGCAAAAACGCACAAGAATATGTGTGAGAACTCGCGTGGAACCACGTGACCAGCCCACTCAGCTGTCTGAGAGGGAGTGATCCAGCCCATGACCTGAAAACATTGAGAAAGCCGGCTTTAAAGGATTCCTCACACAGAAAAATAAAGTAATTTTCTAATGCAGCCCTGCTCACCCTGAGATTCTTCCTTCCACCTGGTGACTTAGTGAAGCATAGCACTTCCCCCAAATTTAACCTCAACACCTTGAAGTTTGGCAATCTGACACAGAACTGATTACTGAACACTGACAGAGTCAGAACAAGCATTCTTTAAGAAAGTCTTCTTCTGCAAGAGCAAATGAAATGCTATTTCTTGTTGGTAACATTAGGAAGCAGAAAAGATGAGACACAACAAATGATTTTGCAGCCTAATAGCTATTTTGTGAGAATTTCTTGAATTTGTTCTTGTTAATGAAGTATGCTTTCTTGTTTATATGCTCTACAGCAGAGGTGCCCAAACTTTTCAGGCCGTGGGCCTGTCATGTGGTTCAGTGGGCCGGTCACATGGTTCAGCAGGCCAGTCAAGTGGTTCCTCCCACCAGAAGCAGAAGTAAAATGTGCCTTGCAATATGTTTTGCAACAGGATGAGATAGATTTTTAGTGTGTCGTTTTCTCTGCTCATACCAGAGGTGCGCAAACTAAAGCCCTCTGGCCAGATCCAGCCGGATGAATTGGTGTTGGGGACCCGTATATGGCCCAAGGGCTGTAATTTGGGCACCTCTGCTCTACAGGATGTGTCAAGTTTCTCACTATGTAAGCAGAGAATGTGTCCCTTCACAGCTGAGGGGGAGACTCCATTTAGATTTCAGCCAACTGCAAAGAGGAAAAACACATGACAGTTTGAAATAACACGTTAACATTGTCACAGGGTTCGAGGACAGAGAGGGTTGTTTCCTGTTCACATTAATTGAAGCACCTGCACTAATCAAGAGATAAAGCAAAAGGCTGCAGGCATTGAGCAACAACAATAAGCATCCATTTTGGAAATTAAGATGGCATTTTCTATCATATCCTTGCTTGGTTTTGTTGCTTATGCTTTGCATTTTGAATACCTTTTTTTTGAGTTTGATGCAAACTCTATGGATTTGGGGCCAGTTTTTAAAAGGTGGTATAACATAGACTGAGGTGTCAGAAGATTGCATTAATTAGCAGTTAAAGCAAAATTATGTTCCTTTAATTCCACTTTCTTTTGATTGTGTCTTTCCCCCCAAACTACAATGCCTGATTTCACTACAATTTCCTAATTCTACTGAGGGGGAAAGGTAAAATTATCTTCCCTATAAAATGTTAAAAAGAGTTTATTTGCATCAGTCTTCCCCAAAAAGACCTTGAGGAAGTTGGGTAGTTTTCAAAATGGAAGCCTACCAGGTACCTTGAGATGAGTCACTGGAGCAAGATATAAGCTCCCCTGTTTTATATTTAAGGTGTACTTTTGAATTGCAAATGGGTGAAGCTTCACAACTAATCTGAAGAACAGGTATATCCGTTGTAAAAACAAAACACATTGATATGTATACTTATCTGCTATGCTAACCATTCTGTATCATTGTATCTGATGTGTATACTATAAACTGATTAGCCATGAAGCCTCACTCTTATGTCTGATGAAGTGGACCTGATCCACAAAAGCTAATACAGCAGTTAGTCTTTAAAGTGCCACTTTTTTGTGTTTTTATTTTGTTTACTCTCTGATATGCTTGAAACACAGACTAACACAGCTACCATTTCAAAAATTATCTATAGACAGTATACTTCATTTCCACTAATTTAAAGCAAGACGTAAACAATAGTTGCACTGTGCTATAGTGCAGCAGAACAAATCAATATTCAACAAGGCAATTCTAAAAATGGAGGCAGCCCAAACAAAATGTATAATTTTGAGACTGCACCAAGTTTATCACTGAGGTAGCAAGCAATTTGTTCTTGCTCCATGCCAAACTGAGGGAAGTTTGGACAAAGTATTTTCATGTACAGTAATACCTCGGATAATGCTAAGACTTGGTTCCACAAGTCTTGGTGTTATCCGATTTTTAGTGTTATCCAATGCATGTTAAAATCCTATGGGATGTATCGGATAACGTTAAAACTCCATAGAGATACATTGTAACTGCACAGGCTTTAGCGGTTGTTATCCGATCCATCCCATAGGACCTTAACGTTATTCGATCCAATTCTCCTCCCCAGATTACTTAACGTTATGCGATTTTAGCTTTATCCGAGGTAAACGTTATCCGAGGTATTACTGTAATGATCTTTTAAATCAGGGCTATAGCCAGGATTCTAGATTGGGGAGGGGGCCCCAGGAGGGGCAAAAAAAAATGTCAGGAGGGGCAACAATGTCACACTCACCTATATAATATTGGCACCACGGGCTGGGTGGGGGATGGGCTGTTAACTCAGGAGGCCCCCCCCCCCGGGCAATGGCCCTGTTTTAAATACACAAATACTCCTAGGATCATCTTGACTGCTGACATTAGTGTTGTCAATATTTAGGCTGCCCTTTGCTATGTAAAATTTGGCATCCTTTTCTCTGCTTGCAATGTAGGAATATTACACAGCAATATCTGCCAATTCCCTTGAGTTCTGAATCATAGATGCAGAACTACAATATCCAACATTTATAAACCGAAAGGGTTTTTTTTAATAAAAGGAACTGAATTTCCTGGTTGTTTAAAATGGAAATTTAAGCATACATAAACTACACAAAAATTCCAACACCACCTTTCTCTGATGTAGAATCATCCATTGCTAGAATGTCCCAGAAGACCCCATGATTTATAACATGGCTGTTGAAGGAAGACAGAACCAAGAACAGCTGAAATGTTGTTGCAGTCCCTTTGTGCCTAAATACGGTAATGTTGTTGCAGTCCCTTTGTGCCTAAATACGGTAGTTTCAAGGGCTGTTTTGGAATGCAAGTGAAAGGGAAGTGAGAACACTGCCCCCTAGTGGCAAATAGGAACAATTATGCTGCATCTGAGTCTGAATACAGTACAGTACTGTATTGGCGATCATCATGGCAATCAGGCATGAAGACTGCCCTGAGAATATAATGCCATTGCCTTTCATCTGCCTTCCACATCACAGCATGACATACCACTGATCTAGTTTCGGGAGTCGTTTTCTGATCCTGAGCCCTTTTGGCACACCAAGTCCTCATTGGCCCCATGCCAGTATTGATGAAGCTGCTGCCCTCCATCAAGATATACTGTATTCAAGTGGGATTTAATCCACTTGGGGACCATCACCTTTCCCTGTGGACTTCGGCACCCAAGGCCATTAGTCCTCAGCATAGTCAGGTTAGTTAACTGCCACCTGACACTTGGCGTTGAGTTGCTGGCAGTATGGTCTACTCTATTACCATAGCAGGATAATCTGGCCAATTGGGTTTCCTTTATTATGCCTGACATGCTCCAAATTATGGAATGGGGGGGCAGGGATAGACCCTCTTCGACCTATCACACTAACTAAAGGTACCATCTGACATGAAGGACATAAATTCAATCGCACTGGAAAGAGTTGCTTAGCCAGGAACCTTCTCCTTTAAAAGGACCCTTTTGTCTGTTGGGGAATGGCTTCAGCCCTGTTCTTAAAAGTAGTCAGGCCTACAGAACTCAGCAAAGTTTGGGGTCAGGCTGGAGTGCAAATCCTTGTAAAACATGTGATTAGAGGGACCTCAACAGATAGCTTCACAAGGAATCCAAAATGTGATTTATTTCCCCATGAGATCACACCATAACCCACACTCACACACACTTGCTTAAACAAAACCATGCTTCTGGTTAGCTGTTCTGCTAGGACTGGTCAGCACAAAAGATTGCTTGTTATGGGTTCTCCATCTGCATCCTACTTATGTGACTATCATGGGGCTTCTTAGGTATATGAGATATTTAAAGAGCAGTTTTACAAGTGACTTTCCATGGCAGAGGGGATTAAAACCCACACGTCCCGAAACCTAGTCCATTCCTCTATGCAGAACACCACAATATCTCTCAACACGCAAGATCACATTGCCAAGTACTTTGAGAAAATGATGGGGTTGTTAATGCCAGAGTGAGAGATACCTCAAGTAAGCTCAAGTTTTACAAAGAAAGGAGACTTGGAACATAAGGCTGATACCTAAATATGTGCGTCACATCCTCAGGAGGATGTTCCAACTCTGGATTGGAAGAGCTGGTGGACAAGAGCAAACTGATTTCATCACTTCTGTCCCAGGTGTTTTGCTACAGGCCAGTGTATTCTGGCCCACTTCATATTCAATGAATTGAAAAAACAACAGTAAAATAAAACTCCCAGTTAAAGATCAGTTAAAGCTAACTGGTGTCAACTCTAGGCTCCACAAAGCCAGAAAACAGAAAGCCAAGGCTCCCACTGAAGAGGCAAGTGTCAAAGTCAGAGATAATGGTATGTGGCATCACTAATTGGGCTCGCTTACAACTTCCTCTCCAGGCACCCATGTTTTGCCTTGGTCTTTCAGGCTCAAATTCAGATGGGGAGGATGAAAGTCTAAGAACTAGAGAATGTACCCCATTGTCTCTTGATCTCCTATTGCCTTATGAAGTATATGGGTTTTTAATGTTTTGCTCCTCGAATACTAAAGGGCCATGGTAGCTTCGTGGTTAGGACTGAAAGATCAGCAGAACAGCAGTTCAAGTCCCGAGTGCTGCATGATGGAGTGAGCTCCGATCATTTGTCCCAGCTCCTGCCAACCTAGCAGTTTGAAAGCAAGAAACTGCAAGTAGATAAATAGGTACCATGCTGGCAGGAAAGGTAACAACATCCTGTGCATTCTAGTGTCTAGTCGTGCATTCCACATGACCGTGGAAAAAGGTCTGCAGATGAAAAAGCACTAGCACTTTGGCTATACACAGAGATGGGCATTGCCTCCTAGAATTGGATAAAACTGGCTTTCAAGCAAGAGAGACCTTATCTTTATTGAAATACTATGCAAAGTCTAATGATGAATTTTATTGATAAATTATTTTGAGTAAATTTTATATCTTATTTTATTGTGATTGTATCATCCTACTTTTAACCTGTTTTTATCTTGTTTCATGTGATCATATTTAATCTAATGTATTTTATTTTAACCTGATATGGTCAGATGACAAATCAGTTAATAAAGGATGATGCTGTAAAGTCTAATGCCAAATGGAAATGCCATTTGTTAAGTAGGTACTGAATTGACAGGTAAATGCACTTACTGTCAGCAGGTAGTATTAGCAACAAATATGGGCCAAATTTATCAGGATGTCACTATATTGAAACACAAATACTGGTAGTCAAGAATGATTTAATGATTAAACACAAAACATTAACAATGCAAATATTTCAGACAAGCTAGATTTTTTTTTAAATTTTAGCACACATATATTTAGACAGCATACGTTGAATGGTGAGGCTGCTGTGTGAAAATATGTAAAGACTCAGCAAATCAGTACCTAGAAACCCAAACATGTAACACACAAATTTGGAGAGCATTTAAAAAAGAATCAAAAAAAAAAACACACACGCAAAGTAAACTGGTGCTGCCTGTCATTTCAAAAGGAAGAAACAAAAAATCAGCAAGGCTAGTAGAGAAAACTTAAGAGCTCCTTAACATCAGCTGTGCAAAACAATTATAAAACTGATATTTATATAAATATCAAACCACAATTAATATATAAACTTGGACGTCTGAACAAGAGAATGGCTTGACTCAAACAAAGTACAATGAACAACATGTTAAAAGGCTAAAACGTCACCATATTACATAGTATACCTGTTAACAGACTTCTGCTTTACAATGGACCCTGTCAGTGGAGTGGGAAGGGGCATGAATTTACAGTAAGCAGGCTTTTCAACAAGTATTTCTAAATAAACCTTAAACAAGGCAAGGAGTACAGGTGGACAAAAACATACATTAAGAAAACAGACATTCATCAACAGTTGGTTTGCTTCGTTCTCTATCTATGGAGCCATTACGTACGGTCCTTGTTGCACACATTGCAATTTTTTTAAATCCACCTTTTCTGTAGGCACATTTTAAAATTCAACATAGTTAGTCCAAAGTGAGTGTGGGCTGAAGCTGTTTCTATTTGCCCTCAGCAAGGTCCCTGATGTCTCCGTTGTTCCTTGCGGTTCTAGCCCCCTCCCCCCTTCAGTACTTCTAAATTCATTCTCAAGAATGACTTCAGGGCCATTTTGTTTTTTGGGCAACCAAGAGGGCTCCATGGGTGGAGAGGAGGAAAGCAGAGAAGTCCCGTTCTGTCCGTGGAATGCCACTTTTCATCCTTGAGTGGTGTCCTGATTTTTGCTATAGAAATAGCAACAACAACTGAAAGGCCAACTTAAATATGAAAAATACCCTGAAATCGCCATTTTCCAAACTGAGTTTGCTTTTTGAGAATATTGATCCACCGCAGCGCTGGTGATTTCCAGCAAATGGCTTTGTAGTTAGGACATAGATACATGAAGCTGGCTAGCTAAGGATTGAATCTCTTCAAAAACTACCCATGGAAGTGAAAGTGTGTGTGTGTGTGAGAGAGAGGGGTGTGTGTTGTGGTACAGGAGAACCAGCTGTGGTTCCCCAAAAACAAGAGCCCACTGCAGGGTTCCTTTCACACTTGGTTGGCAATTTTAAAAATGGACGGAGCAACATGTTCAGGCTCTAACCTGAAAATGCAAACTTAAAGCAAGAAACCCATCTATTCTCTTTCTCATGCTCCTTTCCGTGGCTTGGTACCTTCCAGATGCCTGAAGGGGCTGCAGTCTGGACTGTCAAGCTACTTTCAGGACTGGCTGAGAATCAGGGTGAGTGACAGTCCAACCGGAAGGCACCAGGCTGAGGAAGGCCACGGTAGAAGAGGACAGGAAGGGCCTGTTTTCAATAGTCATTTTTAAGCCTCCCTCATAATTGCCCTCTGCAGAAAGAACTTAGATGAAAGAAGACATGGACTCACGTTTGGTTCCAAAGAGAATCCCGAGGGCAGAAAACCACCCCCTGGTCCTGTGGAGCTTACTTATCCCTGGCTACAAGAGTCAAAATTCACTTCTAGATATCATTTAAGTGTCAATTAACTTTCAATTAGTTATGAAAATTACTGTTAATCAAGAGGGTTTTTTAAAAAAAACCTCATGTAGATTAGTGATAAAAACTAGAAAAATACCAAGAATGATGTGGTATCTTCTCTTCTTCCAACAAATCCTGACAGAATTACATGGCCATGCTTTTTTGGTCTCTCTTTCATTACAATCATGTCATCCTGCCCCCCACCCCCCAGTTGCACAGTGGAACATAGCAGACTCTCCAGACTGCATCCAATGCACACTGTGCCCAATTGACTCATGGAAAGAACGAACCTAGAGGCATCTTAGCAATCACTCTGGAGCTGGGGTCCCCCCAAAAGCAGGATACATATGGATGACATCAGTGCTAAGCAGTGTACAGGAAGTGCCTGCAACTGAACCCCTTGCTTTTCCCAGGCTACCCATACAAAGCATATCTGAAGGGTGGGGGTGGAATTTATTGTTTATATACATATGCACTTTGCATAACTAAAACTATACATGTCTGCTTGCTATTTGGCCAACTATGAAAAGAGTCTAAACTGTCTCATGAGAAGATGTTTCCCCAGAACAAAATATATCCATACCTTTACAAACCATGGTTAAGTTTTGGGCCCTGCTTTTATTTTAACTTTTAAGGCATGTGTGTTTTCAAATACTGAAAAAATAAAATAAAATTTAAAATAAAATAAAAATTAGCTGAACAAAGTCATTGTACAAATTACAATCACATGCATTATCTACAGTTAAAAAATATGAGCTTGGATTACAGTTTAGAAGTTGGGAATCTTAATTCAGCACCTATCATATTGACTAGTAAGGCAACAGCAGTGTCTATATATATATATTTATATATATATACACACACACACATATACATACATAAATATATGTATATATGATACATACTACAATAATACTCCCTTCCACAGTTTATGCCTGGGCCTGCGATCATCCACTATTATCAGCATCAACAACTTTAGGCTACGTATAGTTTCTAGGGTGTTTTGCACTGGTTAAGTCCTACATAAATCAACCCTATTCTAGGCAAGAATAGTTACAGTAGCTGTCAAGAATTATCAGTGCACAACACATATTGTGCTTACAATCTGATGATTGTTGTTGTTGCCCAGAATATTAAAATGGTTTCTCAGTCCGGTCTTCAATCCTTTCTTTGTTTCCTTTGCTTCACATTGTTCTCAAGGGAAGAAAAGCTATTTATGTACCCGTTCACGGCAGCCGTGGAACCATTCTGATATTCTTTCCTTCTCGAGGTTGCCTTTTTGTTGTAAGTCTAAAAAAAAAACCAAAAAAAAAAAAACAACCCACAGATAACAATCATACACTTTTTGCCACAGCACCAAACAAGAAGGGACAAGATAATTGAGTCGATAAGGCTGTTTGATAAGCATCCACCCAAACCTTCATCTTGATTTAAGGCTAAGAGACCTAGGCCTGGTTCAGGCAAGGACTAGTAGACAACCACCAAGTAAATAAGTAATCTTCATAAACTCAGGTTTGGTATCCTAGTTTGTGAATAAAACAATGGTCTGTGTAAATAAAAGTTTCCCACACTTAAGTGAAACAAGAAGGTTTGTGGCAGATTACAAATGGAAATATTTTATTTTTCTCTGCCCATTCAGTTTTAGTTATCCAAATCACCATTTGGAGAACTGGCTGGATAGAATTGCAGAATTCTCGCCAACATTGCAAAAAGCTGTCTAAGTCTCTATAGTATTTATTTATTCATTATTTTATTTTTATTTATTCACATTTCTACCGCTGCTGCCTCGCCAAGGCGACTCCGGGTGGCTTACACATCAAACATGACAAATAAAAACTCTACCAAAACATTAAAATAAAAAATATTGAAATATTAAATTGTTTAAAGTTTTAAAAGTTTAAAATGCCCTTCCCAATGCTGCATCTTCAGATTTCTAAAACCAACACTAAAACTAACACTGAACACTAAAACTGACAGCCCAGGTGATACTTATACAAGCCAGCCCAGAGTGGTGATCTCCCCAGCTGCCACCCCACAGCCGTTGCGCCAACCAGGTTTTAAGGCTTTTGCGAAAGGATAAAAGCTCTGCCTGGAGACGAAGTTCAGTTGGCAGGAGATTCCACAGGACCGGAGCAGACACAGAGAAGGCCCTCCTTCTCATGCTAGAGAGGCAAGCTTCTCTCGCAGATGGAACTATTAGAGAGCCCCTCCTGTCTGCTCCAGTGGGACCAGCAGATCTCCTTGAGGTGACACGGTCTCTTAAGTACCCTGGTCCACTAACATCTAGGGCTTTAAAGGTAATCACCAGCACCTTGAATTGCACCCGGAGGCAAACCGGAAGCCAGTGCAGCTCCCTCAGCAGGAGTGAGGCATGGGCATAATGCCCACATGCCATCACTATGTGTGCAGCCGCATTTTGAACCAGTTGGAGCCTCCGAATGGTCATCAAGGGCTTCCGGAAGGGCTTAAAAACCTGGCTGGCGGGACAAGTGTGGGGACCAAGGTATGTGGGATCCCACACAGGGTGGTTGATTTAAGGGATAGCTTCCCTTGCTGTGGGTTTTATTCCGCGGGGTTGTTTGTTCCCGGTTTTTACTTCTTGTTTTTATGATCCTTTTTACAGTTTTAAAATTTTAATTATTAGTATTTATTGGATGGGGTTGGGTTTGTGATTGTGTTTTGTCTTGTAAGCCGCCCAGAGTCGGGTATACCCGATTGGGGCGGGATAATAAATGTGAACAATAAATAAATAAAATAAATAAATAAATCAAGGGCAGCCCCATGTAGAGTGCATTACAATAATCCAGTCTGGGGGTGACTAGTGTATAGTATAACACACCTACAGCCTCAAAGTATAGTCATCCTTCCATGAATTCATTTTGTGCACTACACAACAGCCTAAATAATTTAGAAAGCATTTGTAACTCTACAATTACATATATCACATTCAGCCATAGCTTGATGCCATAGCATAATTAACCCCAATCTCAGTACATTTGCACATATTTCCCAAAGGCATTTAACCAGCTGACACTGAATACATATGTAGTCTGCTTTGTTTTACATCCCTTCAAACTTAATGAACAAACTACTTGTAGTGCTTATAAACCAATGAAAGTTAAGCACAGATAGGGTTCTCTGTACTGGAGCTACTGTATAAAATAGTTCTGTCTACTAGGCTGAGAAGATTTCCCTGTCAGAAAGTCCTACATCATTTGTTCAATCGCTGCCCCCTCCCCCCACTTAAAACTGTTTAGTTTACTAGCTTTGGGGTCAAGGATTTGTTTATTTTCCTTAAAAAGAGAAAATAACAGAAGACAGTTTTCTCTTGCCCTGTAACATGGGGATCCAACTGTAGTACTGAGAAGTAAAAGGTGCCGTTCTTTCCCCAGAATTAAACTCCTTTGGATAGAAGATGGTTCACCATGAGTGCACATGCAATTTCCAATTCACCTTCCTTACTTCATTTGTCACATATGGGAAGCAGGGTTAGGGGTTCTCCATCCTTCATTAAGCCATCCAATTTTATTCACTCTAGGTCAGAATGAGTAAGATGTTCTCAAGATGTTCTAAGACCATCACTCTTACCAGCCTGGCCCATGGTGAAGGTTTGCAGCCCTGCAACACCTAGAGGGGTATCTATGAGTTGCTTCCAACATCTGCAACTTACAGCCCACTTATGTTTTGGATTATCACTTATCTTATTGGCCAAAATCCTGTTAGTCAGGCTTTCAAGCATAACACAAATGGCATAACTTTCAGAGATGAATTCCTTCAGGTGAAGATAATACTGTATATATTAGTAGTTCCCAACTTTGGATCCCCAGTTGCTCTTGGATTACAGCTCTCAAAAATCTTGTCTTGAACAGCCAATGGTGAAGGCTTCTGGAAGTTTTAGTTTGGGAACATCTTGGTCTACAAAGTTTGGAGCCATTGGTATACATTATGTGTTCCATCCTGAACTGCACCATTCAATGCACAGCAGATAATGTATACAGGCCCTTCTTAACTTGGGGAAGTTTGTGTCTAAAAGGTATAATATTTGGTTACACCAGGATAAAATCCCAGAGGATTTTGACCACTGAATTGAAAAGCACTTCTTTAGAAATGCCTCCACATTGCTTTTTCATAGAATTGTGCAATGTAGTTTTAAAAGAACTGGGAAACTGATGAGAAGGTTAAGAGAAACAAGTATATTTTGTGTTGACATGTAATTATCTAAAGCAGTGCTCCCCAAACTTTGTTTTTTGGACTTCAATTCCCTGACGTCTAAGTCAGTACATTGGCTGATCAGTGCTTTGGGGAATTGACTTAGGCTTCTGGGAACTGAAGCCCAAACACCAAAGGTTGGGGAACACTGATCTAAAGGTTTCTGATGCCCATTGAGATATATGAACTTTTCAGCATTTAAAACAAAAACACAACTGTTATTCCAAACATTAAAATTAACAGCCAACTACTAATGTAATACAGTAGCTTAAAACAACAATATCAACAACAGCCAACTGTTCAGTTCATTAAAAATTCACAATTAACTTAATTTACCTGAATATAGAAATTTGTGAAAAGAATAATTAAGGAGATCATGTAGCCTATCTGGAAGTACAACCATCCCATTGGAAACCGGCAAGGCCAAACAACCCCACAGCTTGTCTGGAAGATTGTCAGGACAAACTGAGTCTGTACAATAAAGAGAAAAAATGAAAGAAAAGCACAGATAAATGAACAAACAGACTGGTAGCATGGGAGATTTATATGCAGATTCAAACATATTCCTACCATGTGTGAATACTCATTGTCTGTAACTATCTTTTCTTCTCATGGCCAAAAGATGCCTGTGTCCCATTTACCTGTCTTAACTGCCCTATTGTTCTCCAGCTGGAAGACTGAGTGGCACTGTTTGCTTCCTATAATTGTGACCCATTTGAAGACTGATGCTCAAGGCACTTGATTAAACTCAAGCCATTTGATTCAACTAGTACAGAAGAAGTAGGGAAGGCTTATGAGAAATGAACAATTTCTGGAGGCAGTCATCTATTATACATGGTTGCCAGTGGTGGGAGTCAGCCGGTACGCCCCCGGGACTCCCATACTGGTAGTAGAAATTCTGGCTGGTCCTACCCATCCAGCTGCCATAGCCTAGGGTCGAAGGCCTTCACTTGCCTCTTGTACCGGGTGGTGCAGCCTGTCCGGGCTTCCCCTATTCAGTTGCCAGAGCCTTGGGTTACACCCAGCAAGTCAGCTGGCCACCTGGCCATGCCCACCCAGTCACATGGCTACATGGCCACACCCACCATGACATGCTCACAGAGTACGTAGTAAATTTTTTTTAATCCCACCACTGACGGTTGCTACCTAAAGATATTCTACATGGTGGCTGCAAATGCACAAAGGATTGTTTTGGTAGCATTTTGTGAGCACATCTAAGTATTTATCCTAGATCAGGTTACAATGGCAATACTTGACTCACAAGTGACTGGCTCCTCATACTGTTATCAAAGAGCCCTATAAACAAACATTGTGCAGTAACCAGTCCTCAATGTTTAACGTGCTTGGCTTCCTCCTCTTACTCATTCTGACTTGTAGGAAGAAGCTTTCATTACCTAAAAGAGTGTTTCCTTTAGATCTGGCAAGGAGGGGATTTGAACTTTCCCCAGATAGCACTGCTTCCCTTCCCTTCGCTCTCCTCCAATAAAAAGACCATGGGACACCTGACCACTCACCAGCTGTCCCTGAGTGATGTATTTTTTCCACCAGAGATACGGACGCATGGACGGAATAGCAGATAATCCATAGTAGGAATACATGAGGACATGGATAAAGCTGTTTAGGGTGGCACCAAAATAGGCTACAGGTGGAAAGGAGAGAGACGGTTTTAATGTTCTTTGTAACAATGTACATTATAGCAACAGTAAACATGACAAAAGTTGTTCCATATAAATTGTAAAATTAATTCCATGGAACATTTTTTTCTAATGACATAGTGGGACAAGAATAGCTGAGTTTTAGAAAACTGGGAACTGTACAGTTCAGGAGCCTACAAGCATGGCTGCCATGTAAATTGGGTGTAACACTTTAATTGCCATGACTACCCCCCCCCTCAAATTGTGTTTTTCATGGCATGGGTTGTAATCAATCCACAGCTCCTTCAAAGGCCATAATCCAGCTGCCCATAAATTAACAGGATTTTCACCTCAACAGGTGATTAGAGAAAGGGTGGACCTGAATCTGTAATATTATTGGGTAAGGAACAATATTAAAGGAGGATATAGCTGAGGAACTCAACTTCCCCTACACCACTTGGAGGACCCTGAATAGGCTGAGGGTCCAAGTCCCTAAATACAAGACCATCATGCTCAAGTGGGAGTTGTTGGTGGACAACAACACATGGTGTGAATATGGAGAGATACAGAATCTGGCTCATTTACTGGTCTGCCGATTACTGTCTGAAACATGCACTGATGATAACTTAAGTTGAGGATTTAAGTTTGGCCAATGACAAAGCCAAGAAAGTGGCTTCATTTTTGGCAATCCAGGGTTTGATTAGGACACGAAAAAAGACTGGGGTGGGTTGAGGTTAGGGAGGATGTAGCCATCCAGAAGCTGTAAGACTACATCTCCCATGATCCCTCACTTATTCTGGCACAGGCTAATAGGTGGTGCAGCCCAACATCAGCCACCACTGCCCAGAAGAAACATAAAGCAAACACAGACTATATCCAGTCACTTGCATTGCTACAAGTATCACGATGAAAGTTCACATTCAGAGAGGAATAGCCCATATGGTTCCAATGGGGCAAGAGGCTCACCCCTAGTTTTCCATGTGAGACATACCCTTATTGGGACCATAAGCCAGTCATGCATTCAGATAACCACCTTCATGCAGCCTCGCAGGCACAGTCTGCAAATGAATAAGGGCATCTAACTGGAGCTACTGCTTGATCTCCCCTCTTTTCTTGTACTAGGGCAGTGGTTCCCAATGTGGGCCACATGCCCACAAGGGGACTTCAATTCCCAGAAGCCCTAAGTCAGCACATTGGCTGATCAGAGCTTTGGGGAACTGATTTAGGCTTCTGGGAATTGAAGTCCAAAGCTGTAGCTGCTTTGTGCCTCTTTTGCTTCTGCTGAGCTCACAGTCAGAGGTGCCAGAATCTCTGGGCACCTACGCAACCGGTAGGCTGCAAGTGTTATTTGATGTTCCTGGGATGCTAGTGTGTGGTTACATTTTGGGAGCCTCCAGTGAGTAGTCTCTGAACATCTGATGTCAAATCAAAATCAAACGACTGCCACAATAACATGATGTGAAACAAATATCTAACTTTAAGCTTTAAAAGAATATAGACAAGGAAATGCATCAGTTGTGTTCCACAAAGCCAAAGCTTGTGGCTTGTGTTATTAAATGTGTTTTTAGTATTGTCTTACACATTATTTTTAACATTATACTTGTTTAAATTTATTTATTTATTGAATCTATATATTGCCTCACTTAGTGGCAAACTACCACTCTGGGCAGCGGATAAAGAGAAAGTACAGTAAATGTAAAAACCAAATCCCAACACATTAAATAAGACTAACCAAACTAATAACCAGGGCCGTAGCCGGGGGGAGGCGGCAGGGGGGTCAAAAACCCTGCTGAGCTAACAGAACCTGCCCTCCCAACCACCCTGGGATGCCAATGTAATATATGTGAGTGTGACATTGTTGCCCCCTGAACATTTTTGCCCCTCCTGAAAATTTTTTGCCGCCACCCCCGATCTAGAATCCTAGCTATGGCCCTGCTAACAACAACAAATAACCAACAACAACCAAGAATATAACAGAATTAGACACAGTGGCAACATCTAACATAGATCCTAAAATAGCTAATTCAGTGGCTGTCTACACGGGCATATAGTCCACTCTTTGGGGTATGCTGGGGGTAAGCTGGTCCGAACACATGCACACATTGACCGGGCCAATCCACTCCCATTCTGAGACCCTGTCAGGGGTTCCAGAAATTGTCTTGTATTTTATACGGCACCCTGGTGCGTCTGCACATGGGGGAATGTGTATAAGATTAACAACAGATTTTATTATAATGCTTCTATAAATTCTGATAAATGTGACACAGAAGAAAGGGTTGCCACTCATAGTCAATATTTTCCTGTACATTTCCATGCATTCACTCATTTTAGAAAAAATATATGCATGGCTCTCCCCCCATCAGGAGTTACGAGCATACTCACAGTGGCCACAAGGCACCCAATTCATAACAAACCACCAGATGTTCAGCATAGATGCATGGTGGTATACATGAAGAACGGTGATCTGATGGTTATTTTTTCGTAATATAAAGAAGATTGTATCCATAAACTCAATGAGTTTTGAGAAGTAGTACCACCAGAGGACACGTATGATCTAACGAGAGACGGAGAGACAGAGAGAAAAATAGCTTACTTGTTTGCTCACAAACACAGACAAAAAAAATTATGAGTGCATTTGGCCCACATTCTTGGAACGATTTGACATTTTTCTTAGACATGTCCAAGAATGTAAGAGCTGTTTCTTAGAAGTTACCTTCCTAATCCCATCCCCTCCTTCCCATTAATTATCTATACCAGGGATTCTCAACCTGTGGCCCACGGGTTGGATGTGGCCCATGGCACCATCTCATATGGCTTGCCCCTGCCTCCACCACACCAGGAAGTGCCATGTGGTGGAGAAAGGGCAAAATGGCTGTCTGGCCCCTGAAGATGTCTGATGGAGCATTGACCCAGCCCCCAGCTTAAAAAGGTTGAGAACTCCTGATCTATATACCATCACCCTCTTTTGCTTCCTGTCCATTTGATTTGTTGGGTATTTGTAGAGTGTAAACTATATGTTGTTGTATCATGCAGATGTTGTCACACACATAGAGTTTCTATTGAGGAATTAGGAGGGCAATGTAAAAGAGGTGTGGGTTGGTTTCCGATAAGTGTCCTTCTGCTACTTGACTAGGACAAATAAGAATGTATTCCAGCAGCAATTCCTGCCATTTTTAGTCCCCTTCTGCTTCACTCTGCTGCTCAGCAGGGACAGACTTCTGGGATTTGTAGTCTAAGAAAGTAACATATCCTTGGGTTTATGAATAGAAATAATGAACACAATTTTTGTTCCTTTGAGCCTAATCCTGATAACACAGTGGCATGAACATAAAAATGGATGCCTCTACCACACATGCTCCTCTGAGCACCTTCAGAGAAGATCAAGGTAGAAAAGTACAGTTCACGTACGTCTGAGGGCTACAAATCTTGCACCTAGATTCTAATCCAACCCTCTTCTCCAGTATCAGTTTGATATAATTGCAAAGTATGTTTAAAAAAGATTATTATCCAGTCCTCATATGTAGGCTGGTGTGGCACAATGCCATCAGGCCTGTAGCACTTGATTCTTCTGGATTCTTCTGCCATTTTGTAACTAAGGCTGTCTTTAAAGCCCTTGAAAACAACCACAAAGAGATGAAACGAACCCACCTAAAATAAAAGCGGCTTGCCTAGTGATTTCTGAAATCTCTCACTAAATCAAGGGTTCAAACTGTAGTCACCAATCTAGTTTTCATGTCATGATAAGCTAGGGTCCTGCAGAAGCTGACATGGTAGCATTAGAACAAACCACGTGTACCAAGCTGCTGGCCAACTCTCTAGTACAGTGTTTCTCAACCTAGGGTCCCCAAGTGTTCTTGGACTTTAATTCCCAGAAGCCCCAGTCAGTACACCTGTTGATCAGGGATCCTGGGAACCAAAGTCCAAGAACTGCTGGGGATCCATGGTTGAGAAACTCTGTGTATGTTTCACTCCAATAAACCACACAAAGAACACTAATACAAACCCTAGATTATGTCTTCAGTTTGTGAATAAAAATTGCCTTGTGAACCACCCAGAGAATGCACTATGGGGCGGTAAGGTCGCCCTTGCTCAAAAGCTAATTGTATCCGACTTTAGGGTTCAGTATTCATCTCCATTTATAGCCAAAAAGCCAGTGTGGTCTGCACCTGTAGACGTTTCCATGGACATATGGCAGGCATGACCAGAGTTCACAGAATTCTGTATATAGGTGTAATTGCTGTTGCTGTTGTGGGCAAAGAGGCAAGCAAGAAAGGCTTGTAAGAAGGATTCACTGTGGGATTTACATGTTATAGCAAACTAAGGACAGAAGGGCTAGCCGATTCTCCAACTATAAGTCAACATAGTGGTTTGTGAGTGCACTGGAACAAGCTAGTGTCTGGCTTGTTTGATGCCCAAAATGTAGCCATCTGATCACAGTGGTGTTCTTCTTAATAGCACCCTACAGAAATGCAAGCAAATCATGTTCCTCATTCTTCCAATACCTTTTCAGGTATTTAATCTATAAAACACAGACACATCAATGCACAACAGAAAATATTCAAAGGGCATGAAGGTTCTTCTACATCAGCTTACTTTCCTGAGACAGAGGTTGCTCCTGGAGCCAAACAGAGACTTCTGCTGGACTCTTCAGAAAAAAGGGGGACTTAACGCCTCGGCCCCTTACAATGGGCTCTTGTTTCTTCCCAGGTTTAAAATCTTGTTGCTGTCTGTGATCTAATTTTACCATATTACATAATCACTTGTACACCATACATGTCTCACATTATCCTCTGGAAGCATATAAGATACTTGGTGCCTTGTCACTAGGTATTAACATGCTCCCATTTGAAACTGTCATATGCAAATGTGAGTTAAGCATTTTGACAGGAGGATTTAGTGCAACGAAACAGGAAAACAGAAAAAGAGGGAATTAAGTGATTATCATTCTTATTCTTTTATTGGCTGTAATGGGTGTGCAATTTTCAGGCATCGTATTCTGAACAGCGAATTGAAAATAGATTCATGCGTTTAATGTGGTCTCCCCCTCCCCAACTCCACTGAAGACAGAGTTCCAAATTCTTTTGCAAGAGGGGTTCACTCCCTGTTTACTGACAGGTAAAGCCCTCTCCCTTGGCCATGGAGGCAGGGTTCAGTAACATACAGGGTTCCAGGCCTCCCCCCTTTCCTGCAAGTGTAGGAACAAAAGATTTTCAAAGATTTCTTTCTTGTTTTGGAACGTATAATTCAGTGTACAGAGATAGTGATATGTGTCCTAAATAGATGCGTTTCCCTTAAAATTGGAGTCTTTAAAGCTGGCAATTCGAGAGCAATGAAGTAAAATGAATTACTTGCATATTTGGTTTGTACTTCTTATGAGATCTTGATAGCTTGGAGGAGAACAATCTGAGAAACTTCTCTTCTGGCCAGAAAGGTGCCTTGATCTAGAGCTACTGAATGCACCTTCCCTTAAACTATCCTGATTTCCTCTTCGTTTTTCAAAGCAATATAAATATAAACAAACAAACAAACAAACAAACAAACAAACAAACAAATAAATAAAGCAAGCACTGCCAGGCTATGCAAGTTACAGCATGCCTTGTCTTTAGTTGTGTTCATAGAAATGAGTCATGCTCATGCACCCCAGACCTGTACTGACCTTGACTCTCAATGCAAGAGGGGAAACGGCAAAGTAGCACAGTCAGCTCATAAATGTTACCTTCATATCAGCTTCGCCTCCACTGTATGTGTCCTGACAGAAGAAATTGTATCCTCCTTCCCATACTCCTGTCACCAGCTAATTGGGGGGGAGGGGGGGAGGAATAGTCCATTATTAATAACATTTATGCATATGTATTCAACACGCCAAGTGAAACATTTCAAAAGCTACTGTTGCAAAAGGTACTAAGTTCATCACATCCATGGGATGTTAAGGTAGGTGTGGGGAGAAAGCAGCAAATTGTCCCCCACATCAAGAGATGGAGTACAATACTTGAACCTAGCCAAGCTATTTCACACGGGAAGCACAAAATCTTATCTTTCTCCTTCCTCTGCCTAATGGTCAGCCAATGGCATTCCACCCACCCACCATGCATGGAGCCAAAGTTGTCCACTCTATGGACCAGAGGCAGAGGTGGACAATCCATGTCTCCCCCTCCCTCTGGCACTGTGGCTCTACACATCCCTGAGGTAACCCCCACCCCCACCCCCAATAATATTGCCAGATGCAGGGACAAAACTTTTAAGAGAAAAAAAAAGATGGAATCCTTTGGCAAAATTGTACTGTTACTATAGTTGAATAACACAGGTGTGCTGCTAGTCTATAATTCCTCTCTTTATTGGTTTTTTGGAGGGTGGGGAGGAGGTGTGGAAGAGGGGAATTAAGGAAGATGGAAGAAGCAATGATGAAATGCTGGAGGATAATAAATAGAAGACATTCATGAAAAGTCCACGAATGAGGTAGGGCAACTTCACAATCAAAGTCCCATCTGGGAGCACTTTTTAGCCCGTTTTCCTAGCTGTTACGTTCACAAATGTTTGTGTTCCAACAGTTCCAAAGCTATTTTACCTAGAGAAAAAGAGAGACATCTAATGTGCCACAAGAAATGGCTTCTTTTCTGATGGACAATTTCTTACAAACCATTTCCCGCCTCCCTTTCTTCACTTCCGTGAAACAGAGGGAAAGCTGTCTTTCAAAACTGCACTGTATTTAGACCTTCTAATTTAAACCTCCTGGTGGACGTAAGTGGCACAAGACGTTTTCTTAAAGAAAACATACAAGTTTAATTTTAGACTTGACCCTGTTTGTAAACAGTTTCAGCAAAGGGCATGATCACAAGGAAAACGCTAAAATTGCAACTCGAGGAAAGAGCTCACATTTTAAAACAAAAATAATATGTTTCAAAAAGTGCTATATATAGTTTCACTGAACTACATGGACCAAGAAAAATTATTTGGGTTGTTTTTTAATTGAAAGGATTAAGTAAATAACTGACTCATTTGTCGCATAACACAGCAGTGGGATATGCAGCCATCCAGATGTTGAAACAGGACTTTCATTGTCCCTCAACAACGACCAGATTGCCTTGGGATGCCTCAGGAGTTGTGCAGTCTAAGAACATCAAGGGCCACACATTCACATAGACCTACCCCCTCCCCCCCCCCCGGTGGGTGTGAGACTTTTTCCTAAATCATACAATTTGGGCTGTATTCATCCAAAGCTAGCTACAAACCTTCTATGGTCTGTATTAGTTATTACTACAATTTGACTACTCTGTGAGGGCTGGGTTGGGGTAGAGGCCCAGATTTGAATCCTGCCCCAATCATGACTTTCACTGAACAACTATTATTCTTAGTCTGGCCTCACTCATACTTAGGAAAGAGAAGTGTGTGTGTGGTATCCTCTAAGCCAGTGGTGGCAAACCTTTTAGAGACCGAGTGCCTAAGAAGGAGCAGGCAGCATGTGGGCAGGCACCATGAGTACCCGCACACTCATGTGATGTTGCCAGTGTGCCTCTGGTGAAGTCATGTGGGTGCATGTACATGAGTGTCGTTTGAGGCAAGCCGGTGACAGCACATTTGTGCCTGCTCCCCATTCTTGGGTGCTCCCCACCCTCCTACAAGTGCTCCCCCATGGGGCCTCCCCCCCACAACTGCTCCCAACCTCACCCAGCCACAGCCACCCAGATTGCTGCACTTCATTGGGATTGCTATCTGTTCTACTATGTTGACTATTGAACTAGACCAAATAATAATAATAATAATAATAATAATAATAATAATAATGATGATGATGATGATGATGATGATGATGATGATGATGATGATCCAAAAGGAGGCCCTTCTCTGTGTCTGCTCCAGCCCTATGGTACCTCCTGCCAATTGAGTTGCACCTCCAGATGGAGCTGCTGCCCTTCAGAAAGGGTGTTAAGACCTGGCTGATGGGGCAGGTTTGGGGTACGGGTCAGATGGTCACCCCAGCCTGCTGGTTTATTTGACTCCCTCTCTCTGTGAATCTTAATTTTTTTAAACTTTAAACTTTTAATTTTTCTTGAGATTGGTTTTATTATATTGATAGGTTTTTATTGGTGTACTGTGTTATTGCTGTTTTAAGGTCATGTAGCCACCCTGGGTCACTTATGAGGAGGGCGGTGTATAAATATGATTAAATAAATAAATAATAAAGAACAAATAATTATTACTTATAACTCAATTGTATTGAATTTGTTTTGGTGAAAAGAGGAGGCCAAATGCCTACAAGTGATACAATGTCTTTTTGGAAGAGATATGGGAAATCCTAAAAATCTGATGCTAAAATGGAACAGACTGCCTCTATTGGTCTTGTTGGTGGGTGCACTGTAACTTTTGTTTTCATTTTTGTGTTTTTTTTAAATCTGTTTTTCTGTTGGATATTATGGTTACTAATTTGTACCTTTACTAAAAACAACACCCAGACTCACAACCAAGCATTATATAATTTTCCATATTTAGCATGGAATGTTGTTTCTGTACCTCTCTCCCTCTGAAAAGTAGACATGGAGGATAATAAGGGGGAGAGGATTTTAATTCTTCCCTTTCTTCATATAGCCCCAAACCAGTTTGGGCCACTCAAATCTGCAATTTATATGAGCTTATATAACTCACAGAATTATGGCTAGTGGGTAATTCAAAAGTACAACAAATCAATCAAACAATTTCCAAGTGCTGCAATTGAGCCTTTTCTCTTACGCAAATTTCAGTCATAAAGCATGCGCTCTGCCAAAAAAATCTCTGTGTGGACCACAGCAAGAGAAGATGGGTGTTGTTGTCTCATGAAGTTTCTTCTGACCTACAGCAATCCCACTACAGTGTTTCATGTAAATGAGATACTCAAAAAGTGGTTATTCATTGCATTGACTTTCAAATATTAGGGGCAAAGAAGGAATTGTATGCCTGTCTTAAAATAGTCAGTCAGTCGTTCTATATTTGCTGTGCATTTGCACTTTGCTTCTTGTGTGAAAATGTACACTTATATACAATCTCCAGAGTGGGAATGTCTCCTAGATGGGTGGTATATTCAATCAATCAATCAATCAATCAATCAATCAATCAATCAATCAATCAATCAATCAATCAATCAATCAACATTAACTTTATGCTCACTCATTTTGGGCAAATCTGAAAAGGCAACACTGATTTCCAGCCCTGTTGCAACAGATTCACCTTGGACTGGAGCCAGTTTTCTGCTGCATGGGCAAGGCATCTCTATTTGATTTATCACATCCACTACAGCCAGTGGTGGGCATCAGCAGGGTCTCACCAGTTCACCAGAACCGGTAGCAGAAATTCTGACTGCCCCCTCTGCCTATCCAAGTTTTGAAATAAAGTAGTCCTAATTTGGGTGTAATGCAGGGTTTTACCCCTGGCCACACCCACCTTGCCACGCCTACAGTGTGGTAGTAAATTTCTTTGGAGCCCACCACTGACTACAACCAAGGAAGTTAAGTAATAAATCTGTACAAAACCCCCAACTCCTAATACTCAAGAGCATGCCTAACATAAAAGGGGGCTGGTGCATCCATTTTCAGTCGTAATAAAATCATATCACAGGGTGGGGTGGGGTGGGGAAATGCAGGGATTCATATAGGCCAAATCCTCAAACAAAATATGCACATTTTTCTTTTCTTACCTCATAGAACATGTACAGGGACAATAGTGTAAGTCCAAGGTTATAGATGACAAGAATACCCCTGCAGGAGAATGGCTGTCTGTTCTGCATGTACTTTGGTCCTAACCAGACAATTAGTAAGTATAAGACAGTAAAAATGAAGGTAGGCGTGTAGTTGGTCAAGAGAAGCCATCCTTTTACTCTGGGATCTGAAACAGAATGCAACATTTAAATTAGTGTATTTAGTGTGATATTGTGACAGTATTATAGTCTGGACTGAACAGCTGCAATAATTTAAGACTAATGTCTGGCCAGTATCTTGTTTGATTCATGGAGCATAAGTAGGCAATTGCCGAAGGAACACAGCTGCACTGTCAGCTAGCCATTGCATCCTTCCACTTTGGGGATAGCAGTCACACACCCTAGTTGTGTGCTTGGTTGCATGACGGACAACAAACCAGAAAGGAAAAAAACCTACTACTTGTATGCGTGCCTTTATATGTGTACCTTTTCCTAACAGCATTCATAGTCAGCATCTGATGAGTGCCACTGCCCATATTTCTACTGAAAGGAGTCTGGGACTTCAGCCCATGTTGAGCTTTCTCTGTCAACTCCCCAGTTTCGCAAGACTTTGGTAACAGAAACTGAAGGAATAATAACAGCTGCTAAATAAAGAACAATTGTTCTAACAGGCAAAAAATCCTACATATGCTCTGAAATTTCATTTAATTATACTGTTGCTAAGAGAAATACAATTTCTCATGTTACTTTTAGAAAATGCTGTTCTCCAAAGGACCATTTGATAGACCAGTTTCCATACTTAGTCCACAAATTTTGACACCAAGTACTTTTATGACATTTTAAAAATTCTTTTGTTTCAATTAACCTGTTTCTCCACTCTATTAGTTCCTTGTGTATTAAACTGAGATGGGTTTTGGATCCTCACTATTTGACCAATTGTGACAATGTAGGTTTATTGGAAAATAATGATATTTCAAGATTATTATTATGCTTTCTAAATTAGAGGTTTCTTGCTGACCTATTTGAGCTCCTCAGCTCTTTTACTAAGCTTTGTTTGGGAGTCTTTTATGGACTTGCACTTTAAAACTTTTGGGCATTCACTTTTTTGAAACCTTGACTAACCAGGGGTTGAATATTATTTTGATCCCAATGCGTGAGTGGCAGAGTTAATGGCACAACCATACAATGCCATCTTAAACCATGTGAACTGGAGTCCAACTAGTTTGCAGCATTTTTCTCAGGTTGGAAGCAGAACTCTTTTCAAGGTTGGCTACCTCAGATCCTTTCAGAAATCAAACAATTAAACAGTAGTGCTTGACTACATGTACTTAATCCCACCCCCACTGAATTTAAGTATTCAAAAGTGGTTATACTACATGCATAATTACTTGACAGCTACTGACTGAGGAGTAATTTTTGAATGTCCTGTTCCCATTGTTGCTCTACATCAGCTATCCTGGTTTTTAGGCTACTAATGGACAAAGCATCATTAAAGGGTTTCTGATAAAAATAATTCCAGTCCTGCAGGGTAGTCAGATGTATGGATTCCAACCTTCTGCCAGTTATAAGATGGCAGCTGGTTTTGGGCACAGAAAAATGTCAATAATAGCATCTCAGAAGTTCTAGCAAATGATGCTTCCCCTGCCAGACACACAGACATTTACACAATTTCACTCTTCTATTTTTTCCCTACTTTCTATGGAGTAAAATATAGAAATTGGGTAGTGATGCTCATCAACTGCCTTTAGCAGTTTGTTGAAGACCAAATAGGAGACCCTCCCATTGACTTTCTGTCACAAGAGTTTGGGGTCCTCAGTTCTGATTTTGATTAGGTGGGTGGAGTTTGTTTTATTGTCTTAATGGTGTTTGTTTCGGTCCCACCCACCCCCTTTAATAGTGTAAACCGCCCAGAGTGGGAGTCCATTTCAGATGGGCAGGGTATAAGCTCAATAAAATAAAATAAAATAAACAGCAGATGTTCTTAAAATGGGAGTCAGTAACTCTCCAGATGTATTTAACTGGAATTCACCAGAGGCCCACCAGAACAGCCAACAGGTGTGGTATACGCTTGAAGAATCACAAGTTTTCCACCCCTACACTGAGAGCAACATTTTTTTGTGCATAATTGATTTACTGTTGAATGGTGCTGCTCACTTGCTCTGTTTCTGGTTTTCTGACCGTGAGTTCTGACCCCATCCTGTTTTAGGTAGTTCTTGTTTTTAAAGATTATACCCTACCTCTCCAAATTATAAACTTGGCAAGGATGGTGAGGAAATAAATCACTGATAACTGTAAAGTATGTTTTTATTAAAAGCACCCAATTATATGCAAGTTAAACATGCAAGGGGTGTGTGTCAGTTCTTATTAAAAGGGACAACACTGCATGATACATCAACTGCCCAGGCTACCTACCTCTTGGTCTAAACCATACATCCAGATAGCTATTGATTGTTTTATCCAGGTGTTCCATTGTATAGCCTAAAGAGAGGAGAACAGGCAGTTTAACTTTTTCTTTAGAAATACTTCAATCAGGATGTGATTTAAAATAACCTGTAAACATTATTATGATGATGTACATTTGTACCTCACTTAAAGAGCATAATGTGTTCCACAGGGTTGCTTTTTAAGCGAGTTTGTTCTTTAAGCTAAACACCATTGTAAATGACCAATTGTGGGAGGGACTGCGAACCCCAATTTATTTGTTAAGCGAGTTTTTGGTTGGTTTTATTTGTTAAGCGAAGCGAACATTCAGAGAAAATTCTGCTCTTTAAGCGAGTTACTCTTTAAGCGAGATGCTCTTTATGCGAGGTTTGACTGTATTCTTTACATGGTTTATACAATAACCCCACAGAATACCACAGGGGAGGTCTAGTGTGACAGCTGTACTTTTTCTGTTTCCCAAGCCTTAATATAAAGACAGGCTCTGGGATACCCAAACCAAACTGGATTTATAAATGGCTCTCCCCCACTTAATCATGTGGGAAGCTTAAAGATTTAGTGAAAATTCCATAAACGCTAGATTGCACAGACATTGGCTTATGAACGGTAGCCCTTTAAAAGAGTTTAAATACTTAACATGTGATATGTTTTGTACAAATGCCAGAATCAGACTTGCATGTACTGGTGGAGAACTTTGAGAAGAGTGTGACTAATGGGGAAAATACATGAAACTACAAAGCAGGCATCAAGATACTCCCATTGAACATGCAAGGAAACAAATGTTTTTCACTCTCTGACTGGTAGAGCTCATTAGTCAAAGTAAAGCACATGGGAAAAGAAGTGCAGTGTGGAGAAGAACCCATTGGCTAATAAAACTTGAGGACTGATTTAGAGTCAGCACAAGAATGGTTAGGATTGCCTCATCTAAAGACAGCAGAGCCATGACATGGGTAGTAGCAGAGGCAGGGGAAGAGATGGCAAACAGTAAAAGGGACAAAAGGACAATAATCTATACCAGTGTTCCCCGAACACTGGTGAACTTCAATTCCCAGAAGCCTAAATCAGTACATTGACTGATCAATGCTTTGTGGAATTGACTTCGGCTTCTGGGAACTGAAGTCCAAAAACCAAAGGTTGGGAAACACTGGTCTACACTCTACTTCAGGGGCTCCCAAACTTTTCATGCCGGGGGCCAGTCACGTGATTCAGTACACCGGTCGCATCATTTCTCCTGCTGGAAGCAGAAGTAAAACATGCCTGCGCATACACAAAATGCTGCCATAAATGCACCTGCGGCTGTTATAAACACGTTTATGACAGCCACGGATACATTTATGCAGTGTTTTGAGCATGTGTGGCACTTTTTATTTCTGCTTCCAGGAGCCATGTGGGCTGGATAATTTGGTGCCGTGGGCCGAATCTGGCCCATGGGCCATAGTTTGGCCACTCCTGCTCTGCTTGAATAGTGAAGGAAACAGCTGAAACTGAAATAGCAGTAACTTTGTTTTACTGCAAGGTGAAGAGGTGCACAAAAATTATATAATTTAGAATGGGTTTAACAAATTAGAAATAATTTGAGTCTTTGTTTGGTTGTTTTTAAGAATGTGAAATCAAAACCCAAAAAGCACAATCTTAAAATATAGCAACAGTTCATTTAATTAAAGATTCAAGGTTTGCCAAACAAAGATTATGAGTAATTTGAGTTGTGGAATCCAAGAGTACATGCAAAAGAGCAAATTGTGGTTTATGATGCAATGTCAACTCCCAGATTAATGTACAGTGGAACCCTGCATAATGTTCTGTTAAACGAAAAATTCGTACAACGAAGCATTCGTTATGCAAAGGCGATACCCCACATAACGAAAAATGTTTCATTATACGGGGTTTCTGCTAAGTGGGGTATACCATAGTTAACAGAAATCCCGTATAATGAACATTTGTTTTCGTTATGCAGGGGATCTCCTATTGGGTCTGCTTAGCAAAGAGCCCCATGGAACGGAGATTTTTCGCTATGCAGTGTTCTACTGTATCTGATGCAGGTCTGTTAACTTAACTCATGCTAAGACTGTGCCTTTTAGAAAGCATGTCAATGATTTGGCTCTGCAGCATCTGAAAAGATGAACTCTTCTCTGCTTCTAGATAGGGACAAAGAAGACATTTGCCCTGTGTGCATTTTAATGGATACTTGCCTATTCTTCAGTGCTTGAATATACAAATTAGAATACAATTATATTTCAATATTTGAAAATTTCAAAACTTTGGACGACAGTTCTCCTTTGCAAAACTGCATACAAAAACGTATATAGTGGTACCTTGCTTAAAGAGCATAATGCGTTCCATGGGATTGCTCTTTAAGTGAGTTTGCTCTTTAAGTGAAACACCATTGTAAGTGACCAATTGTGATGGGGGGGGGGGGATTGTGAACCCTGATTTAGTTGTTAAGTGAGTTTTTGGTTGGTTTTAGTTGTTAAGTGAGGTGACCATTCAAAGAAAATGCTGCTCTTTAAGCGAGTTAGTCTCTAAGCAGGGCACTCTTTATGCGAGGTTTCACTGTATTGGGTAAAACGGCACATGAAAATACACAGAGGTACAAACAACAAATACACATTGCTTGAAGAACCTGTCCATATTACTAGAAAAGTGAGCAAAAAACCCTTCACCCTATGCTTTTTGGTGTAGTTTTTTAATGAATTTCCACACCGATGCAGAAATAGGACAAATCCAACATAAATGTGGAAAAAAGGAGACATTGGCCAAAATCCTTTTGTGCAGTTATGCAAAAGGGTTAACTTTTAGAAGAAAACTGCTGCAAGTTAAGACATTATCTGTTGTGCACTGAGTTGTGCAAATCATTACGCAACAATGTTTGCAGAAAGTCCTTAACTTATGGTCATTCACTTCCAAAGGTTATACTATTTACATAACTGTAAGATTTCAGCCTTCAGACTCAAAGTTGGCAAGTTACTCAAGGAGAGCAACTGGCTCAATGTCATTAAGGAAATTTGATGAGTTATTGGAAACTAAAAAACCTGAATCTCCTACATCCTAGTGCAAAGCTTTAAACATTACACCACACTGCATTTCAGCAATCCACTGGGTCTGGCTACCATTACAGCACTAATACCTCTGGCAATATACTGGTGACTTCCAAAATACAGAAACCAATAGCACAGCAATAAATCACCACATATGCCATACTTTGTAACAAGGACTCAAGTTCATCATCAGTAAAGAGTAGATTTATAGGATTGCATATACTTTGTCTCAAACTTTTGCAAATCAGGACACAGGATTAAGCAATAATGTACAATCAACATAGAGAGATAAACAAGGAAATAGTCCTTCTTTCTAATGTTCCAAAAGCACATTCTTTTCCTAAAGCAATTGAACATTTTATCTCTGATGATGTCCCGTTAATTGTATTCATTTGCATCCTCAAGGTGTTCCTATTCCCACTAGTTTTAGCTGCTAGAGAGGATACAATTTGTGCCAAGTATTTTGACCAGAAAGTAGCTAACTATAAACAGGGTGTGTAATGGGGTATTGAACCATCAGATACTATACAGTTAGAAACCATCCTAAAGAACTTCTGTGGAGAAGCAATCATTCAACAAGGCTCTCTCACACTTGAGCAGAGAGCAATATTTTGAGAGCCCAAGTAAGAGAGAAGGAAAAGATGGCACATCTGTTGGGCCTTTTCCCTTGAGCCAAATGCCTTTAAAATCTGCTTCACTTAACAACTGGGAAGCATTAAATCTAATTAACTAACTAATCCTCATTAAGTGATCTGAATGATGCTTCTTACTGGTGGTACTGCTATTTTTACCAGATATATACAAGTACTCTACTAGGGTTATATTAAATATTTCTTTTATAATTCAATATACTTATATACTCTGTTTATTTTTAAAGTACTCTGAAGTACTTTGAAATATTACACTACAGACAAGAACTTTGAAAATATTCTCCTCCAGTACATTTATATCATTTCTACCATGGAATTCAAAGTATGGTGAGGTGCCTAGAAGTTTGCTATCAAGGCATACACTAGACCTACAAATGCTCAGTTATGGTAACATGGTGCTATTTTGTGCCTTCAAGGACATATCTTGGGACCTCTTGAATGCTACTTGCCTAATACAAGTTTGTTTCTGGTGACAGCTGCTTCCAGGTCTACCTTAGGTTTGAAATCCTCCTACCTCATGCCTCCTTTCTATCTGGTTCAGTCCTAGAATACTAGGCTACTTTTATGATACAGATATACCTGCTGATTTGTACCATACAGTATTAGCATATTCAAGGGACTGCGGTGACTTAATGTTTCAGATACTGAACTTGATGACTGGAAGGTCGGCAGGTCAGCAGTTCGAGACCCGAGTACTGCACAATGGAGTAAGCTCCTGTCTCTGTCCCAGCTCCTGCCAACCTAGCAGTTTAAAAATAAGAAATTGCAAGTAGATAAATAGGTACCACTTTGGTGGGAAGGTAACTGCATTGTGTGCTCCAGCATCGTCATGCCTGCCACAGGTCCATGGAAACATTTGCAGACACAGACAGTGTTGGGGCTTTGGCTATAAACAGAGAAGAGCACCACACACTAGAATTGGATGCGACTTGCTTTCAAGCAAGGGCAACCTTTACCTTACATTTTATTTATTTATTTATTTGTTATTCAAATTTCTACAACGCCCTCCTCACCAAGGTGACTCAGGGCGGTTTAACATCACATAAAAACAATTCAGGTTAAATTTTTTAAAAGATTTTAAAAGATCAAAAAATTAATACCAAATTAAAACTAAAAAGTTTCTACGTTAAAAGATTAAAAGGGAGAGGGGGCTTAAATTAACCAGCAGGCTGGGGACATTGTGCCACCAGTGCCCCATGCCTGCCCCGCCAGCCAAGTATTTACACTCTTCCTAAAGGACAGCAGCTCAGTCTGGAGATGTAGGTCAGTTGGCAGGGGAGTCCATAGGGCCGGAGTGAACACAGAGAAGGCCCTCCTTCTGGTGCCAGAGAGGAGGGCCTCTCCGGCAGATGGTACAACCAGAGAGCCTCTCCTGTCTGGCATATTCTGTTGTGGAATAGCACAGGAAGAAAACTGTGGGACAGAGACTGATCCAGAGTGGCACTCGCACTCAAAAACCTATGATGCTAGGTCTATGGCAGACCTTTCCATTCTTCACTTGAAATTCAACCAAGAAAATTTGATTGTGAAGTAGAACTGCAACCATTTCTGTTTGTCCATGATCTTTTGTAAGAAGAAAGGTTTTTGAGCAGCCATTTATAATAGACAGTATCATATGCCACTGTAAGGTCAACAAATGCTGCTCCAATTATTTTATATGTTTCAAGACCAACTTCTATATGCTGGGTTAGATTTGAGATTTGAACCATATAGCTCTTACCAGGTCTGAAGCCTGCCTGTTTTGGAATTAGAAGAGGTTCAGTTTTAGGGGCTAAAATAATTTAATATAATATGTTCAAATACTTTGCATAAGTGGCATAGTAGTGCAGCAAAGGCAAAGTTATTACTATACACTGTTGCATAAAATGGGAGAATAATGTGTTCCCACTGAAGCCCTTATGCCAATGGGAAAAAGCTTTAAGACACAAGAAACTAATTCCTGTGTATTGTTTTATTCCCCCTGCAATATGTATACTGTATATCTCCTGCCCATCTAAATATATGCTTATTCTGGCCAGTGTCAGTACAGGTAACCAAACCCAACAAAAAATAGAAATAAAATCCATATGAATCAAACCATGACCAACCTTCCACAAAAAACACAGTGACAATAAATATAGTACAGAGTAAAATAGATATAATGATGGCAGCAAAATTTATTTATTTATTTATTTATTTAGATTTATTATCCCGCCCCAATCAGGAGAACCTGACTCTAGTTTGGGCAGAGGAGAATAGTGATTAAATGATGAGAAGCAGATTCTTAAAAGCTTGCTTAAACAATTCAGCTTTAGCCAGTTTGCAAAAATATAGGCAAAGGTGGGGTCTGACAAACATGGGGTGGGAAAGCATTCTACGTTGTGAAACTAGGTGAAAAAAGACCTATTTTTAGTGCTGACCCTACTCCTTTCCCTTTGGGCCCCTGACTGTAAAAAACAATTTGCGCAGACATGATTTATTAAGGATTTATAAGTTATTGCAAAGGTACAGTATAATAAGGTCTAAATGACACACTCTGGGTGACAGGTTGTCTCCTTTAAAGGAAAACCTGCCTCCATTTAGGTGTAGTATAGGAACTGGTAACAAGATGTAAAGAGAGCAAAAGGGCAGACTGTTGCGCGTTTATGAAGGTGGGTCTGCTGTTGGCATTTTTAGTTGGCCCAATGCATATACACAAACAGAAAGACATGTATACACACACATAACAAAGAACTGATATACAAACACTATAAAGGATCATGCAGCAGTTTTGCTGTCTTCTAGAATTTTCTGCACTACACTCAAAGTTCCAGCACTTTTGATACCAATTATAGCAGTTCAGTGCCCCTCAAAGCTGCTTCGTGCCATTTTACAAGTCATGGTTGTATCTTAAAGAATCCTGGCATTTTTGAATAGTCGAGGTACTCTGGATTCTCTCAGTGTGCAACAGAACTTTCTAGCAGCATCTCAGGATTCTACAGGATGAATCCATAGAAAATAGAGTGGTAAAAAACTGTTAAAACTTCAATCAGGTCACGGTCTAAGACAGTGATGGCGAACCTTCAATTACCAGAAGCCCAAGTCAGCACTCCTGCTGATCAGGGCTTTTGGGAATTGAAGTTTCAGAACACCTGGAGTGCCAAGGTTCACCATCACTGGTGTAAGATATTTATTACAGCATGTGCTCACCACTTTAATAGGCCTTCACTGACTATGGCTCTACTTCCTCAATCATATGGGTTGTAACCCAAGAAATATTACATAATAAATCTACTTGACTCCAAGGTCCCACAGAATTGTTTCATTTGGTGTAATGGTCTAATAAGGCCACCTCTTAGGCTATTGAAAGAGAAAGTGTGTGCTTTGATTCCAGATTATGGTGATGATGAGGGAGGAACAATGTGTTCTGCTGATTTGGCAACACACAAGAAAAGGTGTGCCATGGTGCCTCTTGATTGATATTGCTTAGAAAAGGTCATTAGAGTATCTACTCTCCCGGAAACTGGTTGCACACCAACCAGCCAAGGCATTTTTTGAGCATTGGGGCAAACCAAGAAATCAGAGCTCAGCTGTTTTTGTAAATTCTTTCAGATTGGATGTCATGTGTTTAATTTAAACTCACAGATTTCCTACCCCCTTTTCACATTCTGAGGCTCCCTAGGACTTTTGTCCTGAGTAACCCTTTGGAAGCTTGAACCTTCAGAAGACTGAAGACAGGGACACCTAGATTAGACAATTGATGTTTGTTAATAATTTTTTAGGGCAACCAGAAAACTTCAATATATATGACTAGCAGATCTGATAAAAACTAAATGTGGGTTCAATCATACTGGCTCATTTGGTGTGGGTTGGTGTGGCCTAAACAGGATAGCTCAGTGATTGGGGAAAGAGTGATATTCCACTTGGTGTGATCCTTGCATCCAAAGGACGTATTGACCTCAAGCAATTCTATTTCCAGTATCATGAGATGCACTGTATCATTTAGAATAAATGTTAAAATATATTATTTGCCTTGCATATAGTGCCAATTGAGAAACTGCCGGCAGTTTTAATCAAATCAAATCTTTATTACAACCCAAGACCAGCATAGAGCAGCAAAGGGAACATAAGTTAAAATGAGGGTACTTAAAATATATCAAGAGGCAAAAGTTAAAATGAGGGTATTTAGAAAGGAGAACTTCTGTTCAGAGTTAAGGAGTTGTAAAATTAGTACATAGATCAATAGTGTTACAGCTATTACTAAGCCTATGCTGTGGCACTAGTAGTTCATTTGGCTGAAGGTCCTGCAGTTTTAATCAGCAATTCACACAAAAGGCAGAGAAAATTTTGTAAAAAAAAGTCTTAATGATTCAGTGCATCAGCTATGGTGTAGCACAGTGATGGCAAACCTAATGCACGCGTGCCAGAGGTGGCACGCTGAGCCCTCTCTGTGGGCACCCATGCAGTCACTCCAGGACAGAGTTTGCCCCACCCCTCTGCCGAGCAGTCCAATGAGAACGCTTTCTCCTTCCCCCAGCACAGAGTTCACTCTGCCCAGCAGCCCAATGGGAGCACTTCCTCTTTCCCCCAGCACAGAGTTTGCCCTGCCCCTCTACCCAGCATCCCAATGGGAGCGTTTGCTTCCTCCCCTGTTGTCATGTTGGCACTTCGCAATAAATAAGTGTTTTTTGGGTTGCAGTTTGGGCACTCAGTCTCTAAAAGGTTCACCATCACTGGTCTAGCAGAAGAAGGGGGCAGCAGAAAATGAAATGGTTGGATGGTATTGTGGATGCAATGGGCACAGAGTTGGGCAGGTTGAGGAGGATGGATAGGGGTGCCTGCTGTGCAATATTCCATGGGGTTGCAGGGGGTCAGAATCAACTGTGCGATTGAACAACAAAAAGAGTAAAAAAATAATAATTTAACTTCCCCTGTCCCTCTGTAGAGGAGCAGAGTAATTATTCAAATTGCTGATATCCTGAAGTGCCTTCCTTATTAAATCACTTCATTACACCAGAAATTAACACCAGAAGGAGCCTTTGATAGCTGTAATGCTCAGTTTAGTTCATTCCCAGCAATCACACACTCACCTACCCATGCCAAGAGTGCACCTACCCCAACCAAAGAGTAGAACCTCCTGACAAAGGCTCAAAAAGATGTGCACAGAGACCCTCTGGAGACAGATTGGTCTACTCCTGTGATCATGGTGTATGATCTCTGGAAAGAAAGAACAGATCAACTAGTTCCTGCAGCACCCAAACAGCAGAAAAAAATGCCCATCTGATCAAGACCTACTTTATCTTCTTTCTCTTCCTTTAAACCAGGGGTTCCCCACTTTTTCAAGCCGGGGGCTGGGTCACGCTCTCTCAGTCATCTCACCCAAATGATATCATAAATGCTACTGAATTTAATAGAGTTTTCCCTCAAAATAGAAGGGGAATGGATTAGAAACAGAAAGAAAGGTTTTGTTAGTAGTTCAACCAGCATTATCAAATAAATTATTTCTGCAGAGTGAGGGAACTTAGTAAACTCTTGGCATGGCCTTAGAAATATAAAGCTTCAATGGCAGTTAAATATATTCAGTTAATGGCTAACATTGTGTGGAAGGGTGGAGAGCTCAGAGCTGGAGTGAGGGATGAGATGTACAGTCATCTCCTGCTTTTCCTATTCTGAAGCATCTGCCCAAAGCTAGTACAGTAATACCTCATATAACATTAGTATCGAATAACACAAAAATCGCATAACATCAAGGAATCTGGGGGGAAGAATTGCATCAGATAACATTAAGATCCTATGGGATGCTTCAGATAACAACCGCGAAAGCCTGTGTGGTTACAATGTATCTCTATGGATCCCATAGAGGATCAGATAACACTAAAAATCATATAACACGAAGACTTGTGGAACCAGGTTTTAGTGTTATATGAGGTTTTACTTGTATTGCCCTTTCAACAAACCTGAAAAAGAGATCAGAACCAGAGGATCTTGCAACCTCTAACAGCATGTGGAAGGAATATGCTCCATATTATTTCTTTTGGTTCTTAGTCCCCTACATACCTCCACCTAAGAAACCCTTTAGAGGCTAGGCTGTAAGGGGCTACAGTAATGGAAAGCATAATATTTCCCTTGAATTATTTCCCTTACAGGCCTTCCCTCCATCTAACACAAACATGTTCAACATTCAAATCAGGTAATGGTGCTCTTTGCATCTAAAAATAAAATATGAACCCTTCTTGACTTGCTTCACACTTCAGGTCCTCTCAGCAGAAAGTGGAACTCTTAATCGTCTCATGGGATGAATTACTGATTCAGGCTAGGTTTGTCAGACAAGAGGGAGGAGGATATGCAGGCAAGCAAGCAAAGCTTTCAAACTTTCTGAGGCACAGTTCTTCTCTTCTTAAACTCTTGCCACCAGCCTCAGCATATCAGTCAATGGGCATGGAATGTATCTTCTTTCCCACTTGATGCTATGTCCTCAAAGTAGAAAACTTTTCAGTGCAACTGCCTACAAAATGGTGAGGAATCTGAACATGCCTTGTTGTGAGAGCCTTTAAATCAGGAAGATGCTGCAAATGATCATTTGCCACAAACTGTGCAGTGTTAGAATTTGGATTGGTTTAAAAACTGGTGAAGAAGTTTGAATAGCAAAACTCTCAATAACTCTATTGGCTGTTCTCAGTGAACTTTTGCTCTCCCTTTCAAACAACAGCCAATACTTTCCAGTCAAATATAAAGTTTTGCTCTACTCAGTTTCGAGCAGGTTTCAACCCACCTAAAATAGCACTTTAATACTGTATTCCTTTTTAAAATGTTCATGCTGTTTATTTAATATTAACAGGAGAAGAACATTATCTGATGTAATCTTGTTTGAATTTAAACAACTGAATAGTGTAAAGAGGTCAAATTCACATAGTTCAGGATCTTACATTTGGATTTTATCATTAACAGAAGCAGAGTTTAGAAAAACAACTTTTTCAGATCACAGCTACAGAACCCTCTAGCCATCAAGGCCAATAAGCCATGCTATCTAGGGCACTGTTCCCCAATCTTTGGTTTTTGGACTTCAATTCCCAGAAGCCTATTTCCCCAAAGCACCGATCAGCCAGTGTACTGACTTAGGCCTCTGAGAACTGAAGTCAAACAAGCAAAGGTTGGGAAACACTGGTCTAGGGGATTTAGGGAGTTATCATCGAAAAAAGGTCACTTGTTCATGATCTGATGAAGCACAGAAGATTTGAGCTGGATGAGTCAGGAAGGTTGAGCATAGGTCTAGTTTGACTGAAAGTACTGTATCACCTTTTTCCTGCATTTGTTTTGTAGTTTGAATGAAGTGGATCATTACCAAATCCAATAATCTAGTAGTCTTACTATGATCTACCAGCTTCCATTGATCAACCAACACAACACATAATGTGTTGTACTGCAGCCAGAACACTGCAGTTAGTGCACTGTAGAAAGATGCTTCTATGAGAAGTAGGTTCTTTGTACACAAAATAACCTATACACCAGGAGCTCCAAGCCTATGGCCCATGGGCCGGCCCCGGTCCACAGCATCATTCCATCTGGCCCATCACCCCTCTGCCACACCCGGAAGTGGGCATGTTTATATCAGCTATAAAAGGCGTGTACACATACATGTACAGGGCTGTTGTAAATGTGGATGTGGGTGCATTTATGGCAGCCGTAAATGAGCCTGCTTCCGCTTGCGGGGTGTGTGGTCCAGCCTGCTCAGCTGTCCAGGGGCATGGTCAGGCCTGTGACGTAAAAAAGGTTGACCACCCCTGCTATACACCTACAGCTGCATGACTCAACTTTCTTCTTTTCCACATTTTTGTGGGTTCGGATAAGGACTGGGTGAAAAAATTACACATAACTTTGGAACCTTTCCCTCCAGCAGTTTCATAAACGGATGAAGTGAGTGTGTGGTGATGGTGAGCTAAACTTTTCCTGACCCAATTTTTCTCCACTCCAACTAATTCTCAAGCTGATTTCCTGCAGCAAACCCAGAACGCTGCTTTATTCTCAGATGAGTCAACTGGCTGTTCTTGACCTTCCTTGCATTCAAATAAACCATTTAATTCCACCAGATGAGTAATCTGCACTTAAAAAAACCTCACATGTTATTATTTGTCATTCTGGTTCCAGTAATTATCTTATACTGAAGCTTCCTAATAGAAGTTTGTATGTGACATACTGTATCTTTAAAGACTGAAGGAAAGTAACTGAGAGCAAGTGCTACGCATGTTAATGCTAATAGTAATTGAAACCTTAAATGAAACTAGCTGGCAAAATAGAAAAAATAAAAGTTCTCTTAGAGCAGGGGTACTCAAACTACGGCCTGTAGGCTGGATCTGGCCTGTGGTGCCAAATCATCTGGCCCCCACCGCTCCCGGAAGTGGAAGAAAAACGCGCCTGCATTTACGACAGCCGTGGGTGCATTTACAGCAGTGTTTTGCACATGTGTGGGCACATTTGACTTCCATTTCTGGTAGGAGAAACCACATGACCAGACCCCTGAATCACGTGACTGACCCGAGGCCCGAAATACAAGGTCCAAGTCTATTTTCAAGATCATGTTCACCAAATGAGAACAAAGTACAAAGTCACTTCATATTAATATTTTTATCCTGAGAGAGAGAGAGAGAAAATGTTGGCTTAACATTTATCCAATGGGCCTACTCTAGTTGAGACTAGCAATAGCAATTAGACTTATATATTGCCCCATAGGACTTAGTGCACTCTCTGGGCCGTTCACAAGTTAATTAGCATTTTGCCCCCAACATGCTGGGTACTCATTTTACCGACCTTGGAAGGATGAACGGCTGAGTTAACCTCACGTCCTGGTCAGGATTGATCTTACAGCATTCTAGCTGCAGTACAACAGTTTAACCATTGCTGCACCAGAGCTCTACTAATAAGATTTAAATTCCAATACTACTTAAAATATCAATATGTTAACAAGAGATGGAAAAATCTAAGAAAGTGACAACCCAGGTAAAACCTTTAACTATAAAGATATGTTTCCCCTTGACACCATGGTTTCTTTCTCAGTTTCCTCTTTATAATATCTTACAATGACAAGAAGTGAAGCAAAAGCAGGTCGTATACATTTGTAGGTGCGGGGAGCGGTCATCATGGTAAAACTGCCTTCCAGGGAATTTATATGTAGTTGAACAATTTTTGGAAATTGCTCAGTGTCCAGAATGTGGTAGCTGACCATTTTATCGCAAGGCTACTTCTATAGTTTGAAATTTAACATGGAATGAGCCTGGGCTGTTAGGAAGAATGAAGGCACAAAAAGTAACGTTCGTTAAACGATAAAGAAACAGAATACAGTACTAAGGAATGGAGAAGAAAGCAGTGCCATATCCTGTACAAGGCAAACAGTTGATTCAACACTGAAGGGAAACAAAATATTCAAATGTGAGGACTAGACACAGAATATACTGAGCAAGGCTTGCGAGTCTCCCAAGGTCCACTTCCCATCTGAAGTGAAAGCCTAACTTAAGAGTCCTTGTGGCACAGTGGTAAAACAGCTGTACTACAGCCAAAAATCAGTGATGGGATGTAACAGGTTCTCACCAGTTCTCCAGAACCGGTAGTAACTTTTCCCAGTGTCCCAGAAAACCTGTAGCAGCTTTTGGGGGGAACCACCTTCAGGGCTTACCTTTTCACTGGTTCCCCCACGGTGCATGCATGCCAAGCACTTGGTGTGCATGCACACCTAGTACTTGGCACATATGCATGGCCTCCTTGCCGTCCTCCCAAATGGGGAGGAGGAAGAGAAGCTGCTAGCCTGAAGATCCCTATAGCCTGAAGCTCCCTATTTTTATTATTTTGTATTTTTTTCTTTGGCTCCGCCCATGACATGACATCATGATGTTAGCTCCGCCCACACTGTGATGACATCACGGTGGGGTAGTAAAATTTTTGACATCCCACCACTGCCAAAAGTGCAAAAATTGTGAGTTCAGTTGGGATGAGATCAAGGTAGACTCATCCTTCTGAGGTCAGTAAAATGTGTACCCAGCATGTAGGAGGAAAAATGCTAATGACCTTGTAAGCTGTCCAGAGACTGCAGTAAGCACTATGGAGTGGTATATAAGTGCAATTGCTATTGTTATTTACAGTTGCAAACATACTGCAATTAGAAAAGCTGAGATTCAGTAGTTAACTCTTGGTATGGGATATTCCCATTGAAACTGCTGAAATGCTAAGTGAATGGCTACTGGGTTTGCTTTATGATGCATTAGAACTGCGCAATTTGATAACTGTGTTTGTTCAACTCCCTTTATATTTGTTTGTTTATACTGTATTTGATAACTGCCTTTAAAGCTACACACTTTTATTTTTTTATTACATTGAGATCAATAAACTGACTGATATTAAGGCCTGAACCTAATGGTAAACCCAAATGAATCAATAGGACTTACTTAAAATTCATCCACTGATTCAACATGTCTCTCTAGTTGAGACAACCGGATTTAGGCCTTTACTGCCAACGTTCCCAAACTGCTAGGCTAAAATGGAAACTTGGTCTCAGTCCAGGCAATGGGTCACTTTCCACAAAAGCCCTTTTTGAAGACTAGAAGTACAACTTTCATCTTCACAGCATTCTTAAAACAGGAAGATGAGTATTCCCTCAGGCCTGAGTAACTGCCCATCCCACAGACAGCCTGGGAAAAGACACAAATCTAGTGGAACAGAAATTAAATTAGTTTGGCAAAATTATTTACTAGTTGAAACCAAAGACAAACTGTAGTACAGTATCATCATTCCAAGTACAGTACTACTATAAATACAGCAGGTGTCTAAAAATGCATACACATTTTAAGAAAGGGAAAACTGTATTAAAATTTTAATACTCAATATATACTGATAATAAAAAGACGAATAAAGGTCACATTTGACTTCTACAATTACAAGAGGTGCTCAAAGCGGTTACTATCAATGTCCAGAAACTTCTGATTATGCTGAGCTTGAGCAACATTGACCAGAGTGTCCACTTGTATCTGTACTCATGCCATTTCAATTCCTTTCTGAAGTACCACCAGTGTAGCCAGTTTTCTATGGTGCCCTGTAGGTAGAAGTTGAGGGGTGTTAAGTCGGGAGAATGAGGGGGAAACTCAACCACACCTTTTCAAAATGGTTTTTCACTCCTCAAAGGACAACTATGCTTCTGCGAATTTCTTTGATTGTCCTGCTTGTTGCATGGCGACACTAGCATTCATTGTTTTGAGTAAACCTCATACTACGCATTGCTACGGTAATTCAATTCAACTTCAAAAAGTAAGACATAGATAACTACTCTTAAAATGTTGGTAGCCTCTGTATGTTAGAGACCAAGTTATTATTTTGCCATTGGCAGATTACATTTTCTAATTTGGAAAGAAAGAAAGGAAGGAAGGAAGGAAGGAAGGAGGGAAGGAGGGAAGGAAGGAAGGAAAGAAAGAAAATCTTTGCTCAAGATGAACAAGCAAGGTGGTTTATCACCAACTTCTAAAGGCATTTTTCTTGAAGATAGCAGATGAAAAATACATTTGCTAAGAATGCTGAAGGTCCCCATTTCAAAGGCTCTATATTCAAAACACTGATGTGCAAAGCTAATTAACTAAATGTGGAATATGGAGACCACCAGCTGAAAGGTAACATTTTTCAAGATGCCAAGAGTTCTAATATTGCATTTTAATTGAGGAGGAAGTTATTTCTGCACAAGGTGTCATAGAAATCAACACTTCATGACACCTATAAAGATAAGGCAAGTTAGAAGGAAGCAAAGCAAGAAAACATAAAAAGGGAAAATATAAAATTCTCTTCCTCTTCTAAAGCACTTAGACTGATTGTTGACCCACTTCCAAGCCAAATGAGCTGGTGCTTACCTTTTAAACTCTCCTTTACAAGAGAGCTAGGGAACAAGTGGCTTTCCAGAGCTTGCTAGCCTGTAATTCTCCATCCCTGCTTTGCAGCCATGGTTAGCTTGGCCAAAGGTGAAGGATAATGGGGGCTATAACTCAATAAAATCTGGAGATCTAGCCTACATATTCCCCATCCTTGCTTTACAGCTCAAGTACAGTACAGTACTTGCTTTCTCCCACCTACAACAAAACTGACAAAATGGAAGGACCATTTTTAGGGCTTCTTCTGAAAGTGACCCAGCTTCAGATGACAGGTTGGCAGCATCTAGGTTAGGGGTGCCCAAACTACAGCCCAGATCCGGCCCCAATGCCAATTCATCCAGCTGCGCTGCCCTTGTCGCTCCTGGAAGTGGAAATAAAACATGCCTGTACGGGCTGTAGTTTGGGCACCTCTGGTTTAAGCAGAGAAAATAGCAGCTTAAAATCTATCTCATCCTGTTGCAAAACAGATTGCAAGGTGTTTTACTTCCGTTCCCAGTGGGAGGAAACATGTGACCGGCCCGCTGAACCACATGACTGGCCCATGGCCCAAAAAGTTTGAGCACCCCTGATCTAGGTGAAAAGGCATCTTGCCAACCTTTCTAGTCCTAGTTAAACCCATTTTATTTTATTTCCTCAGAACTTGTAAAATCTGTTCAAAGATATTGCCGTTCGTCTGCCTTTTTTAAAATAAGGATTTTTTGTGATATTAATTTTGTTTGCTTTTTAATGACATCAAGCAACTATACAATAAACTACATTTTATAATGTGAAAGTGCACAAATGAGCAAACCTCTGACTCCAAGGAATGAAAAAAGCCTCATGAAATACACAAGTGTTCCATTAAATGCACAGTTTATTTACTCTGCTATTCCTATTGAAGTAACAGAGCATAAAGGTCACTATGTGCTTCATTCTAGCAAACAGGATCAGATATAAATGAGCAAGCTAAAATTAATCTGGATAACCAGCTAATTGTAATCCAATTAAAAGATGACCAAAGAGTGGGGGTGGCTTGGAGACAGCAGTCAAAATCGCTTGCTGAAGCTTATTCACAAGAGCTGTTATTTGCACAGCTGGTGAAGCAGTCAAAATTCAAACCAGAATTAAAAAGCAAAACAAATTTAGAGCCAGGATGGAACTAGGGTGTTTCACCTACACCAGACTGTGTCTATAACAGCACTTGAAAACATATATGGATATACAGTATATATACTGGATAGCAACTCCTGTCGTGCACGGTTGATGGCTTTTGAAATCTGTTGTCCAAAGCAGACAGAGCTGCAGGATAGAAAGGGTAGGTTTTGAAACCCTTCCTTCCCCAGAGAGAATAGATGTGCTCTCTGAGTGCCAAACCATGACTGTTTCTTCACTAGTTTGGACTGTGTGTGTATGCATCTGCTAGGACACCTCTCCTACAGTTGTTAACTGATTAAATGTTTATTTGGTAGAGTGAACAGGCACAGGAAGGGTCAGCTTCCTCTTGTTTTGCTTCTCTTTGTTTTAACCCACATAGCCTCACTACTCACGGTATAGTTGCTAATTGTGGCTGGCTGACTTTAGCCTGACTGAAGCAACAGGTAAGGTGGTCAAAGGACTGGATAAGGGAACAAACGGATGACAAGCTTCTTCTTCCATGTCTAAGCCAGATGTAAAACTGCCAAAATGAAGGCACCTTTTGGTGAGTTCATTCTACAGTTCCTTTCACCTGACCTAGTGTGAGAAAGATTAGCTGGCAACACAAGGTGGCTGTTGCCCAGGGTACAGCCGATTGTGGTTCAAAAATACCACAGTCTTTGAGGAGGCTCTTTCTGTGTACCCTGACAAGCTTCTGAAAAGGCAGCTCTGTCCATTATTATTACCTTTTCCGTTCATGAGAGCAACAACTGGGTCAAGTTACTTTTCTGGGTGACTGCTCTCAAAATCCCTCAGCAACCGTGGCTAGTACTGACCAGGGGATGCTTTTGTAGTTCAAACAAGTGGAGGCTTGCCCACAGGGTCCCTTGTGTTGAGGGCTGAGGTCATGTTGGTTGAAGTTGCTTGTGGATGAGGGAGGAGCAGAATGACATTTAGCCTGATCCCACACAAACATCCAAACAGCAATAGCAACCTACTTACGGTAAGGTGAAATGGATGATGATCAGCTTTACCACAGCGGCAAATGAAAAATCATTGGAATAAGAAATTATTTTTGCCCCCATTGTGGTGATTATTGCTGTTGATATGCATCACTTAGATCAGGGGGGCCCCAGCCTAAGGCCTGCAGCCCAGATCCAGCCCCATGATGCCATTTCATGTACCCCCCAGCCCTCCAAGAGCATTCAAGAAACAATATGGCCACCCCTTTGAAGCTGTTGGGACAAAATGACCACCACCATTGTGCAGGCAGTGCAAAGTGGCTGTACGGCCCTTGAAGCTGACTGAGAGAGCATGACCTGGGCCCGGGCTTGAAAAGGTTGGGATCCCCTGACTTACATGATAGTTAAAAACAATTGACTTCTTAGCCACCTCACCATAACCACAATTAAAAAGGGAAGTAGCCTTTGCTTCGCTGTGTGTGCCTGTGTATTGCCAATTGAGAAACTGCTGCAGGCAGTTTCTTGAGCAGCAATGCACAGATAGGCAAGGAAACTTTAAAAAACCCAAAATTCAACTTCCCCTGACAATTGGGGAAGTGTTTGGTTTCTAGTATTCTGGGCACCAAATGTGGCTTTGGCAACTGGAAAACTTTCATTCCCAGCATCTTCAAACACTCAGAATGGTATAGGGGGGTGGGCCAAAATAGCAGAATCCTCTGAGTATTATTGGGGGGCGGGGGCAGAGAGGCACTCATTGGGAGGACGGACTGGGCCCACTCCTGCATCCAACATGTATGGATGCCATAAATATAATCAGACAAGCCCAACCACAGATCCTCCTAATGTCCATCTGGACAGTCTCTAACTCTACCAATCTCTCTGTGCAAACAGAAAAGAGAAACCTGAGTGACTGGGCAGAAAGACTGACTGGCCTAATTAAAATCAGCTTCTGTTCATAAACAGTGATTTCAGGATTGCATTGAAAGATTCTTGGCTTGTTTGGAAATTCCTCCCTGAGGACTTCAGCAGTGACAGGTAAACCAAAGGTTGTTGTAGAAACATTCTGTCAAGATGCCATCGCATGTCAATGGGCTCCAGTGTTGAGGCTGTGGTGAAACACAGAGTGCATCGAGCTGGCATGCAGGATTTTCATAACACTAAAGAATCCACTCTCCCTTTATCCTAGATCAGGGGTTCCAAACCTAAGGCCAGTGGGCCGGATCTGGCTCACAGCACCATTTTATGTGGCTACCCACACCTTCAAGGGCATTTGAGAAATAAAATGCCCCTTCCCCTTTAAAGCTGTTGGGACAAAATGGTTGGTCTTATCATGCAGGCAGTGCAAAATGGCTGTCCGGCCCTCGAAGCTGATTGAGAGAATGTGACCTTGAAAAGGTTGGGAACACCTATCATAGATATTCTCCTCCAAGGGCTATCTCCTACTAAGCCAGTTAGATCTGTGACCATCTGGCATGATAGAAGTAACTCTGGATACTCAGTGTTTCATTCTACGTCTACATTCCCTTTGCTAACCAATATAGTAACTATAACAACAGAATGTCTATAAATGGAGAAGTATTCTTCTTGGGGGAAATGGGATTTTTGTTTCTATCACAGTGGGACTTAAGTTCTCTGGTGGAGTGACCGGTGGGATGGAACTCATGACAGGTTGAGAATCACTGTTGTTCTAGAATTCATTGGCAGATTAACCAACTCAGAATGGACTCATACATATAAAGGTAGGAAGAGAGGGATTTGCTGCAACAAATTATCGCCATCATCCGATCAAAACCAGGGATGGCTGTCCAGTACTTTTTTGACCTCTAACTTCCACCAGTCCTAGCAAATGCAACCAATGGTGAGGAAGCTGTGTAGAGCCTAAAACTTTCTGGAGAGCCACACTTGCTCAACCCTAAACTAAGCCTTTCACAACCATAACTGTTGTTTCTTCATAACAGGAAAATCATTTCCAGCTTATATTATTTCAATCCACAATTGAATGGCTATTTATTTGGAATAGAGCAGAAAGTACCTTAAATAAAGGAATAAATTTTAAAAGGCATCATCCCCCTTTTAACAGGAGATTATTTTGGGTACTATATTTATAAATGGTAGTGAGAAAGATCATGAGAAGGATTAGGAGATCAAGACCACATTCCAGCACAGAATTTTCCATGCTGAATCAACGACAAGCTGCCTGTTGGGGCAGAACAGTCCATTCAAGGTTGAATTTATAGAAATGTCACTACCAAGAGCATTTTAAAACAAATATTGATATTGCTTTGTCTTGGCAATGGATGCAAGATATCCTCGTCTACTCCCTGACCAAACTGGATGTATTTCAGAATCATTTTCTAGCCATGCCTGTTTGACAAGTTGTGAAAGCTCATCATTGCGGGAAATTGACAAGAGAAACCAAAAAATACTGCCAACATTTAATTACAGAGGTTTGAGTCTTTCATCAACTGTTAAGGAAGTAATGAGACAACAGCCAAAGCAAGAGAATGAGGATCTATACAGAGTATGAACAAAAGCTGGTTTCTGGTAAGAATTATGGAAGTCATGTGCTGATAAAGCAACAAAGGAGACATTTTATATAGCAAGGACAGACTGGTAGTATTAAGGTAATGATATGGGAGGGGAAGTTCTTTGTGCCCTATGCTGGAAAAATGATACAACACTCGGCATCTGACGACAATGCAGGTTGGGTTTACTGGCAGTAAAAAAAATGCACCGAGTAAGGCCAAAACAATATTGTGTATGTGCAGCTATCATGTTTACATTGCATAAGGAGGAAATTTTACTAGACAAACAGGGAAAATGGTATTGTTTAAAGCAGAGAAACCTCACAAGAACAATTTAGCTTATAAAGCGGCCATTTCACATTGTCCCTGACCCAATGCAGAACATCCTGAATTAGTGGGTCCTAAATACAAGCTGGATGGATGTGTAGTTATGAAGCTGCTTTTCTGGGAGCAAATTTCTGTGGCTTCTTTTCACCCAAAAGAATGGTAACCAGTGGTTACCATGTATAGACCATTCATGTGAGAAGACCAGTTGTTCTGCAGTGTACTAAGCAGCAATTCATTGTGCCTCCCTTGTATGAGGGTGCACCATCTTACACCAAATATACAGTGGTACCTCGCTTAAAGAGCATAATGCGTTCCATGGGATTACTCTTTAAGTGAAACACTTGGAAAAAGCGCTGCCACGCTGCCAAGGTGAGTGGGTGCACTGCTCAAATTTGAGTTTATTTCACCTTTTCAAACTTGCTCAAACAATCATACAATAAGATTGATGGAAAAGTTAGCAAATTAAGTGAGAATGGTTACAACACCCAAAAGCTGGGATCCCACAAATCTTTCCCCAACATGTCACTCTTAACTACTTAGAACACTCTGTATCTACTCCATACTAGTTTCTGCCAATAGGTGCTCCACCTAGGAGCTCCTCCTAACAAATGAATGAGGCCGTCTGAACTCACTGCCTCTGAACACTAGGTGTCGAGGATGAACACTAAAGGACTACCAAAGTTATCCTGAACAGCTGCACAATTGTCCAACAGATCCCATCAGGAATGCTTGACTAGATGAAGTTAAGTGGAAGGGACTGAATACCAAACCCCCATAACACTTCTAAAAGCACTCCTTGAAATGATAAGCATTTGCTGGAATGCTAGAGTTTGAACTGCTTCTTCTCCTTCAAGCTTTTCCATTTTTACATGTGCAGATTTCCTTCCCAACCACAGGAAAAGACATTCAGGTTGCTCTGAAACAGATGCATCAAGGATTACTTTACACCAGGGATTCTCAACTATTTTGTGCCATGGGCCAGACAACTCCCCCTCAGACAGTTGAGCAGGCTGGACACGAGGTTTCCCCCTGCCGTAAATGCTGCCGTAAACTGCGGGGAGCACATTTGCGCATGCGTGGGTGTGTTTATGGCTGTTGTAAACATGTCTGCTTCCAGGGTCATCACCGCAGTCTGGGGTCTGTAGGTTGCGAACACCTGCTTTATACTGTACAATGTATCAATAACACGTGGAATTTAGTCTCACAAAATATGTTAAACACCACTAATTTAGAAGTAAAAATTAAAAATCAGATGACCGATTTACAGTGCACAGCTTCCTCAATAGCTGTCAGTCATAGGAATCCCACTGATGCCTCAGCTTGCCTTTGAATACCAGGTAATTCTGGACATAATAATGTTCTGCTCATTGCTTCTTTATGCAGAGTTGTCTAGATGGCCACAGAATCCTAGACCAGATGCTCCTCAATTTTAATCAAACGGCACTTCTTGCTCTGATGTCAACACAGCCTTCCAGGTGTTTTGGACTATAGGTTGCACACATTCCTACTGGCATTGGCAGCAGTTACAGATTACCAGTGGTGAAATTCACAATGTGTTACTTACTACCAACTCTGTGGGTGTAGTATGTTGGGCGTGGCCAGGGGAAAGCCCAGCATTGTACCCAAATTAGGACTATAGTACTTTATTTCAAAACTTGGATTGGCAGGGCCAACCAGAATTTCTGCTGCCAGTTCTAGCGAACTGGGACGAACCTGCTGAATCCCACCACTGCAGATTACGGGGAGGAGGGGAGGCAGAATCTAGAACAGGGATGGCTGTTTTTGGATTTCAAATACACATACTGTATTGCTGTGAGAATTATAATCTAAAACATCTGGAATGCCCTATGTCTCCACTGATACTCTTGTGCCTCACAGGGACTGATACCTACAGATGGCTCCAAATAAACTTTCCTACTGCTCCATTATTCTCCTGATAGATAAATTACTTTTCACATAGGAGTCAAGTCAGAAGAAACAGAAGGGTGATTCCTAAATAATAATACAGATGGTGGTCAAGTCATGCAATGATTTATTCACTGGCTTTATTTTGCATGGGTCTGCCTATTGGAATTGGGCTCAAAATACCAGGTCACTGTATATCTCCACCTTGTCCTAAAGCTGGATTTCCAATTTTCGGCGTGGGTGGTGAAAAAGAAATACAGAACTTCCCTTCTTTAAATTATTTTATGAAGTCTCCCCTGCAAATGGTAACATGTCTATTTGGTGGAACATTGGGAAATAGGGGGAAGTCTTCTGAGAAATATTTTGAATTTTGGAATGCCTGCAATTTCTTACAGGGCAAGATTTGATTCCTTTAAAATACATAGAAAGGTTTTAATGTTAAGATAATTAGCAACAGTGAAGAGTGATAATTCCAGTAAATGCTATAGATCTATTCCACCGATAAATCTGCAGTAATTTTATGTACCTAGAAGGTGCCATTGTCATGAAAAGGGCATTTGCTTCTTGTGAATTTCTCCTTGTCTTTTTCTGGTGACCTTCAATGTAACATGGAGATGATGTAAACATCACACCTTTGTTGTCCTTTTGACTTGGCCTCTGGTGGGTTGAGGAGGATAGTGGAGGATAAGGGTGCCTGACGTGCGGTAGTCCATGGGGTTGCAAAGGGTCGGAATCGACTGTGCGACTGAAAAACAACTCCTTTTGTGGTCAATGTATTCATGCCATCCCTCAAAACAAGTGTGAGTCAGCACTGAGTCAGCTTGATGCCCTCTTTGGACAGAAGATAAATGGGTCACAAAAATATGGGGCCAAAGATGAGGAATACTTACCATATTTGCCATCATATAAGACACATCGCAGTATAAGACACACCCCATGGTTATCAAAATAGCCCACTATAGGACACAAGACACACTCCATTTTCCAGTGTATTTTAAGGAGGAAAAAAGGGGGTCTTATACACTGGTACTTGTGCCTACTATTAAAACTTCAGACAGGAAAACTCCCTGAAAATTCAAGTGAGAGTAGTAATTTATAACCAAGACCAATGGAAGGAAGTGAACTCAATATATTTAGCGGTACACTACGAGAAAACGATGCATCAAATTGCTTTTTATATTTCACAAACATACCAGGTGGCACTTTTTGAATATCCAGTGTAGTATAGCGGGTGGAACAACAGACTGGAATTCTGGGGGCTCGGGTTTAAACCCTTGCTCAGCTGTGGAAACTCAATGGGGGCACGGAACTGATGAAGCCATTCCTTAAGTATCTCAACACACAACACAGACACACCACCATTTTACATGCTAGATTATAAACAATGCCCTTTTACTTTATAAATGGTGCCTTATGACGTCAAAGCAAGAAAATAAGTTTAGGATTGATAAGGCAGGATTTTGATGTACAGTATTTTGATCCTACCTGCCTTCCTTATTCATTGTTGTTCATTACTGCGGACCACTTTATTATTTATTCCCCCAGAGAGCAGATGGGGGAAATCCCCATGGCATCAGACTTTCTAGAAATCTTATTCTTCACTCTCTAAAAGAGATGAGTAGGGTGCAATTCAAAATAATGGTGGGACGGAGCAAGGGTTGCCATTTAAAACAATGGGCTTCTGGGTTATGGGCTCCTCCATCTCTTGATATTCTCCAAAAAGAGCAACACAAGTGCCAACAGCTAGTCCGTGAGAACAACACTAACTCTGTTTCTACAACTTACATTGATGCAGTAGTACCAAAGTCTGTTTATCAGGTCCTGTTCAACTTCTTTTGAGCAAAAAGATTTATAGCAAAAAAAAAAAAAAAATTGTAGCTAGGCAATATAAACTTCTCACTGCAAAAACTTAATACTGTATACGACATTAATATATTGCTCTCCCCCCCCCCCTCCAATCTGATCTGTGGCACTCAAATGAGGAGATAAGTCTAACCTCTCAATGAGGAAAAATATTCCTTGAACATGCTTAATAGCCTAGCCCTAGATCTAGAACATCTTAGATGCAGGTAGGAAAATACTGTATGCCTCATAACTAAGATTTTACTAGACCAGGGGCCAGCAAACTTGTCTCCCCAGGTGTTCTTTGACTTCAATTACCAGACGCCCAAGTCAGTACACTGCTGATCAGGGATTCTGGGAATTGAGTCCATGAACATCTGGAGAGTCAAGTTTGCTGACCCCTTTACTAGACTACTAGACTAGAGAGAGAGAGAGAACACACACTCCTGAAACATCTCACATATCTGAATGGTGCTAAATATAGTTCTAAGCTATTGAACAACATAGTTTTATTCCTTATTTAAAATAATGAAACATGAAAAACCAAACTAAAAAATAAAAATAAAAAGGAGAAAAATCTAAGATTTAGATATATTTTTAAAGTCAGTAGATCTAGAATAGGAAATGTTCCCCAGGTCAAACCAGTAACTGGGGTTTTAGCTAGTAGAGAGGTAAAATGAAACACATGAGCTACCTCCTTCTATAATATATGGTACTCTTGATAAGTGGGATAGACATAAAGAGCCTTCTCAAAGACTGCAGTATTTTTGAACCACAATCGGGCATACCCTGGTAATGGCAAACTTGTGTTGCCAGCTAATCTTTCTCACAATGGGTCAGGTGAAAGGAACTGCAGAATGAACTCACTAAAAGGTGGCTTCATTTTGGCAGTTTCACATCTGGCCTAGACACGGAAGAAGATGAAGAGACTGTACATGGGGAAACCTGTATGTTGCAATATCCCCTCAATTTTCTAAAATAAATCTGAAACACTCTTTTAGAACTCAAAATTAGTTTGGCATGAAAAGAAGCCACCATGGAAGGACAGTATACAGTACTTTACAGTCAAACCTCACATAAAGAGTGCCTCGCTTAAAGAGTAACTCACTTAAAGAACAGAATTTTCTCTGAATGTTCGCTTCACTTAACAAATAAACCAACCAAAAACTTGCTTAACAAATAAATCAGGGTTTGCAACACCCCCCCACCCTGTCACAATTGGTCACTTACAATGGTGTTTCGCTTAAAGACCAAACTCGCTTAAAGAGCAATCCCATTATGCTCTTTTGAGCAAAGTACAACTGTATTAAATTTCTCCACCCACCCACCGTTTGCAACCTCAAGTGGTACAGCTGGCACAGATAGGGTAGTTAATTGCCCAGCGGAGTATTAGGAAAATGATATCCAAAGACTGGACTATACAGCACATTATAGTCATATAATCCAATTTAATCTTGCTTTCTTTACTATTGGTCATGAAAGCACACATGGCCAAGCACAGACTGGGGGGGGGAGGTTTGTCAGGGATTTAGTTCGTGAATTCAATGTGGTCAATGGGCGAAGGACATTGAAATTGACAAATGAGTCAATTTTGCAAATGAAGACCAACAATCATGTTCTTTTCGCCCATGTAGCAAATTGAATTCACAAAATAAATTCCTGACGGTAGTGTACTTAGACTCTACCTGCAACATTTTTGGGGTTGGTGGTGGTGGTGGTGAGGCAACTAACATTCAAATAAAGGTAAAGGTCGACCCTGCTCAAAGGCCAGTAGTATCCGACTCTATGGTTCAGTGCTCATCTATGTTTATTAGCCAAAGAGCCAGCCCTGTCTGCGTCTGCAGACATTAAGGTGGACATGTGGCAGGCATGCCTCAACACCGAATGCTGTTTACCTTCCCACTGAAGTGGTTCCACGAGGGCGGAAGTGGAGGAAAGAAGAGAAGATCAGAGGTGAAAATGGGTGGGTTTCCCCCTTTAAATACATTGGCCCATTTTTGAGAGGGGGGGCATGCCAGCATTGCCTCTCTTCTCTCCCTTCCAGCGGTTGCTTTTCTTTCTCTACCCCCCATCCAACTCACTCCACTAGCACTTATTTGCACGCACACACACTCGGGCGCTCCTCACCCATTAGACCAGCACTCGGAACATATCTTACAAACTTGGTGACTGGGGATGATGGAAGGAGGTGGGGACTGCCTGCGCAGGGTGATCAAAAAAGAAAAGAGGGGGAGAGAGAGGATGAGGATTTACAGTCACAAGCACTTGCCGGTTTTTGTTTTTAAACCTTCATATAAAACGTTTTTGATGTCCTATCCAAATTGTATAAGTGTCAAAAGAAAGGTTATTCTGTCCTCTTTCAAATGCACTTTGGATCACTTTGATCGGTCAATCATTTTTTGTTGGATCACCGCCAAACACTCTCCCCTGCAGAAATGTCATTTTAACGAGTCATGTTTTTCCTCAATATCTTTTTTGTGGATTCCTGCTTTGGCATCATTTTTCTCCACATGTCGTATGCAAACTGTATCCACCTCGGGAAGTTGTCAAATTCAGTTTCTAAATTGGTTTTCCCTCCTTTTTTTGCATTTTAGTGACCTCGTTTGAGTGGTTTTTTTGTAAAACGCTGTATAGATTATTTTCCAAAGTCCAATTCCAAATCTGAAAGTGAACCCACAAAGTTTAATCTTTCCTCTTTCAAACGCACTTTGGATCATATGAATTGGTTGGGTTGTTTTTTTGCTGCCCCCTGGACAACTGACCCCCCCCCCCAGCAAAACTGTCACTTTTCCGATGCTACTTCCAAAAGCAATGACATCATCGCTTTGCATTTTTGGCTTTTGGGTACTACCAATTCTTAAAGTCGCCAAGACGATCTTTCAAATGACATAACCCTTATTTTCATGGGTGTCTTAGTTTTGGTGTTGCAGCTTGTCAAAAGTACATGATTTTCATTGCTGAAGCTGCCAGACCACCCAACCGAAACGTAAGACATTCATAGAATTCATGTCAAAAGGGAGATATCTTAAACTGCATGTTACGACTTTATTACAATGTGTAGTTTAGTGAAAAGGTACCTGAAAGGGTCTTTCAAAAGCCAGGCAAGACAATGCAAAGTTCACTCATGCCTCAACAAATAATTTACTCCAGAACAAATTTGCTCAATAGCTAATTCCCTCTATAATCTTCTCCTGATTTGCAATGAAAAAGGTAGATAAAGGAACTCTGGTTAAGTTGCAATAAAATGGATTTTACTTAAGCTCCACATTTCCAATGCTATATACAGTACTTCTATACACACAAGCAGAAATTGTCTGGCATTTAATGATTGTTGGGATTTAGATGAGCTTTGCAAATTCCCAAGCCCACAGCTGTTGCAACGCAGAGCATGTCTGCAACTTTCTAAAAGAGCAAAATAAGAGAATCAGAAACAAGGATCTCCTTTCAAGGAGGCGTAGTTAACACCTGAAAACCTCTGGATTTAAAAGAAGTGAAAAGCAGCATAAGGGCAGTGGAGGCAAGAAGCTATGTAGAATTGTTTTCTTGACTAAATGGTAGTTTCCTGTACAGAAGACAACCAGGTGTTCATTACATCAGTGGGGATGTTAATCCCTGATCATCTTTCCTGTAATCAAAGCTTTAAAAGCTTATTAGAAATGAGAAGTTGTTGCGCATGATTTCTACAAAGCTGAGAGGTCGCTTCCACTGGGAGCACAGGCTGGCACTTAGATTTAAATGCTCTTGAGAAGACTGCCGATGCAGGGGGAAGTCTGCAACTTGCACACTTACTTGTAAGAGAGCACACACACAAATAAGGTCGGGTTGGAACTAACATTTTGGCAGTGATGGGAGTATAATCACAAGAACAAGTTTTTCCAAGCATATCAGAGAGAAAACAAAATGAAACAACAAAAAAGACAAAACAAACCCATTAAATTTAATTTTAATTTTCAAATTTATATCCTGCCCCACTCAGGAGAACCTGACTCTAGGCGGCTTTCAAGCACTAACAGAGACTATTCCTAAGAAAAGAGAGGTACATTTCTTCAATGGTCACAACAGGCAAACTAAAAAATTCTTATCTATGAATAATATAACTCAGATTATCAATTTGTCTAGCACAGTGATGGCTAACCTTGGCACTCCAGCTGTTCTTGGACTTCAATTCCCAGAACTCCTGATCAGCTGGAGTGCTGACTTGGGCTTCTGAGAATTGAAATTTAAGAACACCTGGAGTCCCAAGGTTAGCCATCACTGGTGGCATGTAATGCCTGGGTATCTTATGAATCAAGTCTCCTTTCCCTATTAGAGAGCCTGGTTCCAACAAAGCTTTACAGAATGATGCATGTTCAAGAGTTACTAATGGAGTAGACCATACAGCCAACAACAGAGCGCCGAGTGTTGGGCGGTGGTAAATAACCTGACTCCCTAAAGATGCCAACAGCTATGGGTGGATGAGCCTCTTTATGTGGAGTGATGGCCCCCTCAGTGGAGGTAATGCCACTGGAAACCATCATATTGGGCCCAACGGCAAAATGAGCAGAGGAAGAACTCTGATTCCCAACAGTCTTGGAGGTGGAAGAGGCCATGCCAGATGGACTGGCTGTGAAAGCGCACCTTGATAATAACCACAAGGCTGTGACGTCCATTTCAGTCCCGGTATTAAATCCTGCATGCCTTATTTCATATGTGGCCCAGGAGATGGCTCCGTGATCAGTGTGTGGGTCACTTCATGGCAAGTTGGGATCCACCTTAAACAAATTCACACCAATGCCATTTTTCCTGCTTCAGGAAAAAATGCATTCTTGGACATGAGTTCCAGCCAACCATGATTTAATATTAACCTTTCTCTCTTGGCTCAATCTCTCTGACACTATGAAAATTAGACCCACAGCCTCCAAGTTCCATCCCCCCCCCCCCAATTTATTATAGGTCTTCAGAGTTTCCCAGCTGGAGCATAGCAGGTGGGCACCTGATCAAACAGTTCGTTGTTGTTGGGGTGTGTGTGGTGTGGTGGGGAGTCTTCTCCATTTGAAAGACAAGAGTGGCTAATATCTTTATCAGCCCACTAAAATCTCACACAGAGTGGTTAGGTTTCAACTCTGCACAATTCTTTTGTCATGCTCAGCATCACAGAATTGGGGAATGGAACAGAGAGATATGATTGGATGTAAGGCATTCTTTCTGGGGGCTATAAAGTGCTTTGTGACAGGCAACTCTTAAGAGTTCCAAGTTTGGAGCATTCTCAGCCCTATCACTAGAGGTGAAACCTGAGCTGCACCATCTCTGAGCTGACTCTACCACACCCATTTCAGATCTTGCTCTAAACAAAGACCATGGCCTGCATAACAAACAATGGGTTGGGGAAATGTTATATTTAATTTATTTTACCTTTTTTTGCACAGTCCCCAACTCTGTGATGCTTAGTCTAATGGAGACTTGTGCAGGCTGAAAGCTAGCTTCTGTGCATGACATTTCAGTGGTCTAATAAAGGTATCACTCTTGCTTTTGGATTGTGTCCTAAGAACGAACGAACACACACACACACGTGCGCGCACGCACGCACACACGCACGCACGCACGCACACACACACACACACACACACACACACTTTCTGCTATCCACTGGGGACTTTTTTCTTGGTGTTTACCCATCAGCACTTAAAAATTGTCACTTGTTCCCACTCATGTGTTTGTTTTTCAAAAGTGAGCTGTGTAGTTCCTTAGCTATTTTTTGCCATCTAAAATTAATCTCTAGTTTATCGGACAAAAGGTGAAGAGAATACGTACAGTAGTCTCATATTGACTACTGTAATGCTCTCTACATGAGAAAATTTGAGCATATCCCCCCATCCTTGGGGCAGGCCTGCACTGGCTACCTGTCTCTTCCGTATCAGTTACAAGGTGTTAGTGCTAACTTTTACAGCCCTAAACGATTTGGGACCTTCTTACCTTGTGGAATGTCTTCCCCTCAGGACAGTAGCCTGCATCACTTGCTCCTCAATGTGCCACCCCCAAGAATGGCTAGAAAGGCTATGATGAGGAAAAGGGCCTTCTCGGTGGTGGCACCAATGCTGCGGAAGGCCATTCCAGCTGAGCTATGCCAGGCTCCATCTCTGCAGTCTTTTAAAAAACAACTAAAAACACTGCTCTTTGAAGAGGCCTTTGGGAATGTGCTGCCTATTTCTGGTCGTTATATATGTTGCTCGGCTCCTTTTCGTCCTAAATAGGTTGCATTTTAAGGGTCTTGGATTGCTATACTTTCTGGCTATTGTAATGTATGGTGATGATTTTATTGGGAGTTTTATTGTGTGTAATTTTTAACTTTTGATAATTATATGACTGGTTTTATGATGTTAGCCGCCCTGAGTAGGGATTATTTTTTTCCCTAGAGGGGTGGGATATAAGTGTAATAAATAAATAAAAAATACATTGGGTACCTAACTGTTCTTTGCCTACAGAAATGGGGGAAAGCAATAAATTTTTTCATCTCTTCATCTGAAATTTGATACTAACACACCTCAACCTGATTATTCAAGTCTGCAGTCTACAATTTAGTGTGACCTAAGATCCGCAGCCCCATCCAGTCATTAAGAAAATATGCTGAGTTCACACGCGCCAGGAGAAGGACTTTGACTTTGGTCTCTCTGAAGAGAGGGCCGTCTACTGGAGGTGTCCAGAAAGTCCGCCAGGACTTTAATAACTTTCATCCTGTTGTGCTTCATAACAACCACACACCCAGCCAGTCTAAGCCAGCACCACAATTGACTGATAGGAAGGGCTTCAATCTTTCTCCTCAGGCTTTAATTTTTTTTACCTCCTCCCCAATCATGCATGGAAAAGGAGTCAATAATGTAACATAATCAGACTTTTTAAAAACAACCAACCTAATATTTTCATCTTCTTGACAAAGTAAAAGTAGATAACATCAGATGTCAAAAGACTTCATCATGAGCATGATCAAGTCATGAAGTGATACCATCTACGAGCTGCCTCCCTGACATCTAGCCACAGGCAGGATGTAAGCGTAGAAATTCAGAATAGGGCTAAGAGTAAAAGCCTGATCACCTTGTTCTTACCAGACCTGACTCTCATCTCCATTTTGGGTACCTACATGAATTATTCACATTGCAGTAAAGGTAAAGGTTGCCCTTGCTCAAAATCCAGTCGTATCCGACTCTAGGCCTCAGTGCTCATCTCTGTTTATAGCCAAAGAGCCAGCGCTGTCTGCATTCTCAGACTTTTCCATGAACATGTGGCAGGCATGCCTCAACACCAGAGTACATGGAATGCTGTTTACCTTCCTACCAAAGTAGTCCCTATTTATCTATTTGCAATTTCTTGCTTTGGAACTGCTAGGTTGGCAGTAGCTGGGATAGAGACAGGACCTCACTCTGTCATGCAATACCTAGTTATAAAACTCTGACCTTCCAGTCAGCGAGTTTAGTGTCTTAAATACTTGAGCCACCATAGCCCCTTCTAAAAGTGAGTGAGCAGAACTGTATAGCCCCCCCCTTCAAACATTACACACACACACACACAGGAGCAGAGTGAGAAGATGCACACATCATTGTCCCATTCAAGAAAGAGTGAACTGACCAATCTGAAGAACCATCCCACCTGCTTGAAGAGGACAAGGGATGTCAGGTCACAGCTGTTAAAGAAACAGAACTGGTAACAGCTCAACACAGAATTAACTAAAGTTACAATCCACACTCCCAAACAAGGCAATGAAACACCAACTAGCACAGAACTGGGGAAACACAGACTATATCCCCAAGAGACACCCCCACACACACACTCACCGGACCCCCAAGCAGCATGGAGCACTAACTTACAGAATATGGAGCATTATTTTTAAACACAAGTGAATATAATAACACTAATGAAACCATTTTACAACTGATGGACTGGGTCTCATCAGAGAACCTCCCACTCTCTGTTAAGATGTAATGAGATCAAATCTGATGCTAATCATCATCATCATCATCATCATCATCATCATCATCATCATCATCATCATAATGTAATGCTCCATGTTCTGAAAATTAGGATGGGACGTGCAACTCACTGCTACATCATGCCAAATACAGCAATATTAAATGCTTTAAAAGGATATTATGAAGAGGTGTTTAAAAAATACCTCATTGGACAGCCAACCCACTTCACATCTATTCAGAGCAATGGGACTTAATGCCTGATTAGGGTTTAAGAACTGACTGGACAACTGAGTGATTTAGGTATCTGGCTGCAGAGCTAAATGTTGACAGTTCAATTCCCCGCTGTGCCTCCCAGAAGATTCAGCCAGTATGTGGCCTTGAGCAAGCTGCACAGTCCCAGGAAGCACCAGAAGAAGGGAATGATTATAAACCACTTCTGTGTATTCTCTACCTACAAAAGGGATTGCCACAACTTAGAACTGACTTGATTTGGTGGTATTATTATTATTATTATTATTATTATTATTATTATTATTATTATTATTATTATTATTATTATTATTATTATTATTATTATTATTATTATTATTATTATTATGGGTGTAAGGCAGGAATGCCTAAACTACGGCCCGTGGGCCCAATCAGGCCCATGCATATCATTATTCTGGCATGCGGTGAGAACCTGGGCACTTCTAGGACCGCCCCCAGCTGCCCCACCACCTGACATCGCAATACATCACATACATCACTGCCGCACACCAAGGGACTCTCCCAGTGCAGTGGACTGATGTCAGTGCCGCGCACCAAGTTTACTCTCCCAACGCCACAGATTTCAAAGCAGAGAAGCAGCAAAAAAATTTTAAAACCTTGGCAAAGACTTCTGCTGCGCTGGGAACAAGCAAAGCCTGTTCAGAACAGCAGGGAGGAAGCACGATCGCTGCTGCCATCGCGGCTGATGTCAAAACAGTAAGCAACGGGAGCAACTTGCCTCTGGCCCCTGCAGCTGCATGTAGGGAGCAAGACTGGCCCGGTCTGAAAAAAGTTTGGGCACCCCTGGTATAAAGTCTCTAACCTAAAAAACAAATCACCTGTAGAAGAATCTTGGTTGATTAAAGGGTAGCCACAGAGGGATATTACCAGCAGGATATTTTCTCCATCCACTTTTCTGTTAATCATTACAATGTTATGCAGAGATGTTAGGAAAACAAAAACCTACTTTTAACTAGTTTAGTATATACAGTACTGTACTGTACGGTACTTGCAAATGAAGACAGTAAAATTTATGAGTTTAAGGGTACAAGTGCCTTCGGAATCACTAGGAACCCTGCCTACCAAACAGGTCTTAAAATTTAAGATACATTTTTTCTGCAGATCTTCCTGTTCTTGCATCCCTGCACAGAGATCAGATTTGAAAAGTACCAATGCAAATTAAGGAGGCTGAAAATGATTTCTATTCCAAATAGAATGCTTATTTTTTTCATAAGAAATGTTCCACTAGCATCGTTTCTCGCATTTAATTTTAAAGGCCTTCTACTATCCAGCCAAAAAGGCTTTTAGAAGGAGAAGGTAACAATTTGGCCTCACTTCCTAGGAAAAGTGCTTCTTAGCAATAATAATAATAATAATAATAATAATAATAATAATAATAATAATAATAATAATAATAATAATAATAATAATAATAATAATAATAATAATAATAATAATAATAATAATAATAATAATAATAATAATTTCATGTCAGAAATTATTCTGGGTTGAAAGGTGTGGGGTTTTTTTTTTTTGAAATAAACTCTGCTCAGGGTACACCCAAATGAGTCTCCTTTTATGTCCCCAAGAGCTGGGACAGAGACGGGTGCTCAATCCGTCTTGCAGTACCCGGGTCTTGAACTGCTGACTTACCAGCCATCCAGCTAACAAGGTGAGCTTCTTAACCACAGAGCCACTGCAGCCCCTTCCCTAGCAATGGAACAGACTATTGGAGGCTCCTTCACTGGAAATGTTCAGGTAGTGGCTACCTGATGAGCATCAGTCAGTCATAAGAGTCCTGCAGTGAGCAAGGGGCTGGACTAAATGATCTCCTATTGTCTGGCCAGACATCCCACTACAGTAATGGAATAGACTGTACAGCCAGCGACTCAAGGCTGAGGGTAAATAACATGAATCCCCAAAGGGCGAAAGGCTATGGGTGGATAACCCCCTTTAGGTGACGTGATGGCCCCCTCAATGGATGAAATGCCCCTGGAAACCATCATATTAGGCCCAATGGCAAAATGAGGGGAGGAGGAATCATTTCACTCCAGTATTCTGATTCCCAATTGTCATGGAGGCAGAAGAGGCCATGCCAGATGGACAGACTGTGAAGTCACACCTTATTAATATAGCTTGCAATTTTAATCTGTTTTAATCTATAGGTTTTAAAAACTTTTTAAAAATTTAAATCTGAATTGCTGATGTTTTTTATGATATGTAAAACCACCCTGGGTCGCCTCGGTGAGGAGGATGGTATACAAATATGAATAAATAAATAATATCCTCACGACAACGGCAATCCATTGCAGTCCCGGTGTTAAATCCTGAATGTCTCATTTCATACGTGCCACAGGCGATGGCTCCGTGATCGAAGTGTGCGAGTCATTTCATGGCAAGTTGGGATCCACCTTCAACAAATTCATGCCAGTGGCATTTTCCCTGTTTGTCCCAGGAAAAAATGTATACTTGGATACAAGTAGCAGCCGATGATGAAGATATGACCTCCATAACCCCTCCAATTCTATTATTCTATGATTCTATAATGATAGTGAGCTGAGTGCCCAGAGATAAAACAGATTCATCAAGGACTGAACAGGAAATCTTTCTGTATAGCAAGAGCAATCACACTTTTATACCACCTCATAGCGCTTAGTGCACTCTCTGGGCATTTCACAAAGTAATTTGCATTTTGCCCCCAATCTGCTCAAAGAATACAAAGGTTAATTTTTGGCCAGTTACTTCCAGCAGTAGGGAGCTGCTGCAGTCCCCAAAGTAACTTTTCTAAGTGCCTGCTGAAGAGAGGCTCACTTCAAGAGAAAACCACAACATTGCATTACAAAGTCCTCAAGATATATAGCAAGTGACCTCTACTGATGACACAAAGGAGGGACAACAGTAAGAAGCGCTGGAAATGTTAACAGTAACCCTAGCAAGCAGGACCCTAATCAAAATTATTACTCATTAAAAAATACTTATCCAACAAAAACTGCAATAGTTCCTTTGGAAAAAAGAAAGATTCCAAACTATCTAACAAATAGGTAAAGAACGTTTGTTCTGTGCTCTGACAAAACAGAGGAAATAATCTATGAACAAAGAACATACTTTATACAAATCACTAATATCTCTGAAGACAACAGGATGGAAACCTTCATAGCAAAATCAAAATCAATTACCTAAATGTTCCAAATTTAAAAAAAGAGCTCTCCTCATTCCAAAGCTTCATAATATCATGAGAATGATCCATTATTTTTATCCACACAGTCACAATTAACAGATATCCACCCTTTCAACACTAAACAGTCACTAATAAGTGCCCTATGTTGATAGCTGTAAATGGGAGCGTGTACTATAGGATCTCTTTCATGTGAAGCAGAGAAACAAAACATATGCAACACTGCACTGATGGACACAACAGGGACATTGGAAGCTTCCCTATTTCAGATCAGACCATTGGCTCAGCAGGTGATCCAGTAACAGTTACCCAGGGTTTCTGCCAGGATTCCTAACCCAAGCATTAACTTCCAAAATCAAATATGACTAGCTATGTTCAGGGTTACTATTATTATACAGATAGATAAAAAGCCAAGGAAGTTAAGACCCCTACCTGGAACAGAACTTCACAAGATGAAATTGATATGGGAAGACGGATTGCACTTTGGGGGACACATGTTTGAACAAACTGTCCCGGGAGTCCCATAAATGAGATGGGCCCATTTTATCACAGCACTTACTACATTACCCTTGAAAACTCTCTGAACACTGAAATCAGAAGGATGACCAATGGCTGAGCAGATGAGGGGTGTGTGTTGTGGAATGGAAGAGCACAAATGTGGCAATAAACACATAAATGCCAACTACACATATGCCAACCCATTGTTGGTAATGCCCACTGTCACCCATTTCACTATCCTCATGCTCTTTCTCAACAGCACAGATTTCTCCCAAAGTACCATTCCATGATTAGCACAAGCAAGTCCGACTATAACAACCACCCATTCTCCAAGCTCCTTGTGTAGAAGGGAGCACTACATTTCCCCCCATATAGCACAATTGGAACACATGTGGTGAAAAGGGCCATGGCGTCTACAACAGGCACTGTAACACTTCACATTTAATGGTACTTGTGCCAATCTGATGTCTCAACTTCAGCTCTTCAGGCATAGCTGACGCTGGAAGAGTGATCTGCTACTCTTTATTTAATTGCAACTTTACTGCTACAAGTAACATATTTATACTTATGTCATCTCTGCTCCAGCAAAAGACTAGCTTAATAGGGTCATGGTCCAAAAACTTACCAGTCTCTCCTTCTAGATACTGTATGTACTGTGACTTCTGAGCCATCAGCATATTTCACTCTGGGGAAGGAAGAATCCTGTTTCTTGACAGCAAAGCCACCTTGCTGACTAAGCAGTGGTGTTGCTTTTCCATATCCCCCAAAAGGTGATCCATGCAATGCAGTCTTTTCTATTGAAAACTTTATACAGTATTTAACTATCCAGCTTCGGTGGAGTCTTTCATTTTCCCCATCTAGAGGACTTTTTATATATATACACTGGCAGGTGTTTTATACTTAACTATTCACATTGCAAGGGTCTGTGGTAGCTTAGTGGTTAAGATGCTGAACTTGATGACTGGAAAGTTGACAAGTCAGCAGTTTGAGATCTGAGTACTGCACAACGGAGTGAGCTGCCATCTCTGTCCCAGCTCCAGCCAACCTAGCAGTTTGAAGGCAAGAAATTGTAAGTAGATAAATAGGTACCACTTCAGTGGAAAGGTAAACAGCGTTCCATGCAGTCTGGTCTCTAATGCTTGCCACATGACCTCAGAAATGTCTGCAGATGCAGACAGCGCTGGCTCTTTGGCTATAAACAGAGATGAGCACTGAACTCTGGAGTCGGATACGACTGGCTTTCGAGCAAGGGCGACCTTTATCTTTATTCACATTGCAGTACTGCAAGCTTAACCAAACTGTATAAATCAATATCTGAGCATAAAGATAAAAAACCAAAATATAATATAAAATTGTTCCCACTGTTCTGGCGGCTGCTCTACACAAACACTTTTGCGCATCCACAATTCGAACCTCCTTTGCAAAATGTGTTTGAGAAATAAACTCTTACATCACACTTAGTTAAAGGTTTCCTGGGCTTCTTTCCGAGGCATTTCAGTATACAGTACCACCACAATCAAGGGGCATGTGACATAAGAAGCAGTTCTACAAATCACAGGGTTTGCTTTAGCAAGGTCAGACAAAATCTCCTTGTGATATTACCTAAGCAAATTGCAAACTACTTTTGAGATCAGAAGTCTCTTTGGATGAATGCAGATGCCAAAAGGGAGAAGGAGTTTTGGCTCCCTCTCCCCCAAAATATGAAAAAGCTTGCATGGCCCCTCTTCCAACAATCTTCCCCTAACACAAATTAGGTACATTGGATAGGATACCACACCTAGATCCTACCTCTTTTATGCATTTTGACAGGCTACATCATGAGACAGAAATGAATTAACACATCTCAGTAGCCTGTTGCCCGGAGAACACTGCCTCCTCTTACAACACTTGGGAAACCTGAGTGTTTCCTTGACTGTTTCTTTCAGTCACATCCAAGCTTTTGTGTGTACATGTACACACAAGCTTTTGTGTGTACATGCATATTTTATACCTGGGGCCAAACCAAGCCTTTACAGCAGGATGCATGGGGGTGGGACATGTCCTCTTCTTCCAGCCCCCATGCAGGTCCATCCTTCCTGTGGAATAAACACAACACTATCTTGGAGAGACAAAGTGTATGGCTGGCTGGAGGCTACTGCTAACACCTGGTAGCCTGCATCATTATAAAGGTTGTGTTTGGACAGAAACACTTAAAACGGATGTGTGCAGGCAGGTTCCAGTCCCCACTGGGCAGTGAACTCACACACAGTGACCTTGGGCCAGGCTCTTGCAGCTCCAGGGACACTGCAAAGCTGATGTGAAGATACAGAAGAGAGTGGAAGAGCCGTGTAGGCCATGAGGAAAGATGGACTGTGGATGTAATAAATAAAGGAATAAATATATGCAGGGCCAAAATGCCCACCCAAAAGGTTGTGAGTTCAATCCTGACCAGGGCTCAAGACTGACTCAGCCTTCCATCCTTCTGAGATTGGTAAAGAATACCCAGCATATTTGGGGCAAAATGCAAATCAACTTGTGAACCATCCAGAGAGTGTACTAAGCACTACGGGTTGTATATAAGTGTAAATGCTTTGCTTTCCTTGCCCCCATTTCTGCCCTTCCATCCTGTCCTAATTTAAGACTGTTTTTTTAATTATTATTATTTGAGGAAGGGATTCTGCCTTCTGCAGGAGTCGGGTCCCTCTCAACCCAAGGCACCAACTTATGGACACCCTTCAACCTCTGTGGCACCGCCAGGATGGATCCACCAGGGCTGAAAGTGAGGGAAGGGTTCTGTGGCCAGGCGGTGCCAATTCGAGCCCAGGATGGGCACCCCAGCAGGAATGACCCAAGGGGATCCCACCGCTTTCCAAGGGACTTGCTCTTGAGGAGCTGAGATGGGGTCCTAACTAAGCCCCCCCCCCGTTCCTTCTTCCCCCAAACTGCCTGACAGTCACTCTCTCAACAGATCCAAGTCCTTGGGGGGGGCCCTGCCCTCTGCCAACCACTACCCGCCTCTCCTCCTCCTCCCGCTGATGCAGAAGGAGGGAGCCGATCGCCTGCTCGGGGCGCTGCGCCGGGTGGCACTGGCTGCCCCCCTTCCTTTCCGGCCTGACAACCGGGGTGGGGGTGGGGGGTGGGAAACAAACTAGACCGCCTTCCCACTTCAAAACTCGCGATAGGAAGCCTCACCTCACCTCTACTCTCTCCCCCCCCCCTCCGTCTTCCGCTTGTCGCCCGGAGCTATAACGGGGAAGCCGAAGAAACAGAGAGGGGGGGAGGTGTTCGTATGCTGGTGGGGCCCACCCGCCCCAAATTAAAAGGGCAGCCTTGGGGGCGAGAAGAGGAAGAGGGGGGGGGGTATCTTGTAAAAGATCTCCCGGTAGAGCGCCCAAAAAACACGCCTTGACGGCAACTCTCTCTCTCTCTCTCTCTCTCTTCCATCTCCTTTTTTCCGGCGAGGCGGGGTTTCTGGGCGCCCTAGCCAGCGGTTCGCGGCCAACCCTCGGCTGATGCGGGAAAGCTGGAGAAGGGCGCCCGCCTTGCCGTCGATCAGCCGGAGCCTCCACCGACCGGGCCGGTCTTAAGGCGCGCGCCCCCCCCCCCGGGTCTTTCCCACTCCAGGCGCGCCTCCGCCCTGCAAAGCCCCCTCGGTCGGAGGGCCAGCGCTGCCCACAGCCGGCGGAGCCTCCCTGGCGTCTGCCCTTACCCTTTGGACCCCAGATGGAGGCGACGGCGCCGGGCACTTCCGAGGGATCCGGTCCCCCTTCCCGGCGAGGAAAGAAGCGGCGAGAAGCGTGGCGGGAGCGGCGGGAGCAGTTCGCCGGCTGCTCAGTCACGCTGCAAAGGCGGGGAGTGGGGGGGGGGGAGGCGGGTCCGAAGCGGGGCTGGCTGGCAGCACCACGCCGGCGGAGGAGGGGAAAGAAGAAGGAGGGCGCGCTCGCCGGCTAAATTGTGGGCTGACTGTGACGTAACAATAGAGGCTGGAGACAAATCGGAAGAGGGCTGGCCGGAGGGGGGCTTCTGACGTCACCGAGGGGGAGGGGAGAAGGCCAGGGACAATCCCCGCCCCACCCTCAAAAAAATTGGAGCAAGGGATCGGTTACGGAGGGAGAGCTTGCAAAGGTGGCCGAGTTCGAAGGATGCCCTTTTGCCTAGATCAGGGGTGTCCAAACTACGCTCAAGGGGCCATATCCGGCCCCCCGATGCCAATTCATCTGGCTCTCAAAGCCCTCGTCGCTCCCGGAGCACACAGGCGGGCACATTTTACTTACGCTTCCGGGAGCGATGAGGGCTTTGTGGGTTGGATGAACTGGTGTCGGGGTCGGATCTGGCCAGTGGTGGGCTCCAAAAATGTTTACTACCACACTGTGGGTGTGGTATAGTGGGTGTGGCCAGAGGAAAAGCTCTGTTGCACCCAAATTAGGACTTCTTGTTGTTCAGTCGCACAGTCAATTCCGACCCTCTGCGACCCCATGGACCACTGTCCTCCAGGCACTCCTGTCCTCCACCATCCCCCTCAACTCGCTCAGCTCTGTGCCCATTATCTCCACAATACCATCCAGCCATCTCATCTTGGGCCGTCCCCTTCTTCTTTTGCCCTTCATCCTTCCCAGCATCAAGGCTTTCTCAAGTGAGTACTCTCTTCTCATTTGATGTCCAAAGTACCTTAGCTTCATCTTTACTATTTGACCTTCTAAGGAGCAGTCAGGTTTGATTTCTTCTAAGATTGACCTATTTGTTCTCCTCGCTGTCCAGGGGACTCTCAAAACTCTCCTCCTACTGTACTTTATTTCAAAACTTGGATGGGTGGGGCCAGCCAGAATTTCTGCTACCGGTTCTGGCAAACTGGTGCTAACCTGCTGACGCTCACCACTGGATCTGGCCCACGGGCCATAGTGGTCGGCCTCCTGACCCATGTGAATGTCCCATGGCACAAAAAGTTTGGGCACCCCTGGCCTAGATTGCAATAGCCCTGATCTTGTGCAGGTTCCTTGAGAAGCGACTCCCACTGCAAGTTGTGACTGGCCCCTTAGACAGGATTGGAGCCCTTTCCAGATACTGTACTAAATTTAAGAAACATGCCATGAATTTCTGGAATTTTTTTTAAAGTTTTCCCACCCTGTCTGAAGAAATGATCTTGAATCACGAAAGCTCACAATGTTTGATTTTTAAAGTGCTCCTTTAAAAAGGTATCACCTTCCTCCTGCATTTATTTTGTGAATGGTTTATACGGGATTGTCTTTGCTTATTGCTCTCAGAAACTCTCAGTCTCAGTGTGACTTTCTCTTCCTTCTTGCCTGGTATCCTCTCCCCCCCTCCCATTGGGCGTTGCCGTCGGCGGTTCATCCGATTTGGTCTCTGGGACTTCTTGAACTCATAAATTCTTTTCCCTCCAATGTTTGCCCTTCATTCCAATCCCGAACAATCCAACCATGACTTTCTGTGTTTTCCCTTTCCTCTTTAAGTGATTGAAGTACAGTACTGTACTCCTAAGCAGTTAATCTTGAAGGTGACACAACATTTTTGTCATTTTTTTGGTTTTGTTATGGTTACTCTCTAATAACAATAATAATTTCGTGTCAGAAATATGCTTGCACAGACTAAAGCGGCCACTACTTTGAACATTTTAACTTTTTATTAGCTCTTTATGGGCCGTGTTTTCTGATTTCTTGGTCTTCGTTCATTCTCTGTCGGATCTTCTCTTGGGTCGCCCTCTGGATCATCACCACATTTCATTTTGGCTGGGTTTAGGCGTCCGGGCTTAAGACACTGAACTTGACGAACTTGAAAGGTCGGCAGGTCAACCGTTCGAGACCCGAGTGCTGCACGACGGAGTGAACTCCCATCTCCGTCCCACCTCCTGTCAACCTAGCAGTTGGGAAGCAAGAAATTGCAAGTAGATAAACAGGTACTGCTTCGGCGGGAAAGGTAAACTCGTTCTGGGGTTTAGTGATGCCTGTCACATGTCCACAACCGTTAACGGAGATAAGCACTAGAGTCGGATACGACTGGCTTTCTAGCAAGGGAGAACTTTGCCTCTACTTTTACTTCTGCCTCCAACTAGGCTGCGAGTGAGAGGCAATCCTTGAGACGAAGGCCTACAGTAGCCAAGGGCACACATTCCTCCCACTGCGAGAACCACCCAAGGGTCCGTGATCTGGGGAAACGGGCAGCTGTGCTAAGAAGCAGGGTTACCTACGGCGGCAGGTAGAGGGAAGCTCTGGGCGCACAGGTGACATTGTCAGCCCATGGAAACCTCGCCCAGGCATCTTTCAGTGCTCCCTCCCTCCCTCCCTCCCTCTCCAGAGCAGCCTGCCAATCTCCAGCCCCGCTGTTTCCTGGTTTCGGTCCAGCTGTTGGGCAAGAAGGGCTTAGCGGATCCTTAGCCCTTGGTGAAAGGGGGGGGGGAGGGAGGGGCGGTGTAGAGAAGGGGCGCCCTGACCCTCTGGGAGCGGGACTAAGGAAGCCAATCGTCGGGGTGGGGTGGGGTGGGGTGGGGGTGTTGGCACGCAGCCAGCCACCCTCTCCTGCCCCTCTGCCACTTATCTCTCCGCTACACGCTGAAGCGAGGGGAGGCGAGCGAGGGCAGGGCGGGAGAGAGGCTTGTCGCGGACGACAGGAGAAGACTCCGTGTGGCCTCCTGCGCCTGGGAAGGATCAGGAGAGCCACACGCGGATGGGTGCGTGGCTGGTTGGCGGCGCCTCGGGAACTACTACAGGGTGTGCCTAAAGCCCCATACTGTACATGGAGGGGATCGGGAATTGTAGCTAGGTAAAGGTCGCCCTTGCTCCAAAGCCAGTCGTATCCGACTCTCTAGGGTTCGGCGCTCATCTCCATTAATAACCAAAGAGCCAGCAACTGTCTGCGTCAGCAGACGTTTCTGTGGACATGTGGCAGGCATGACTAGACACGGAACGCTGTTTAACTTCCCACCAAAGTGGCCCCTATTTATCCACTTGCAATTTCTTGCTTTTCAACTGCTAAGTTGGCAGGAACTGGGACAGAGACGGGTGCTCATTCCGTCATGCAGCACTTGGGTCTCAAACTGCTGACCTTCCCGTCGTCAAACTCAGCGTCTCAACCACTAAAAAACCGCAGCCCCGGTGGTTGTAGCTAAGTGGGCCTTTATTGACAAAATGTTCATTACAATTTTTCCCCAAAAATAAAGTCGCTGTGACTTATTGGCGTTTCTGAAAGTGGAGGGGTGTCCGGAGAGCGAGTTTACTATTGCCTCCCCGGGGTGGGATTTGAACTCACGCCTTCTGAATAGCAATAGCAATCACACTTATATACCGCTCCACAGCACTTAGTGCGCTCTCTGTGCGGTTCACAGAGTAATTAGTTTTTTGCCCCCAACATGCTGGGTACTCTTGTGACCGACCTCGGAAGGATGTAAGGCTGAGTTAACCTTGAACGCTGGTCAGGATCGAACTCAAAATGTTGTGACTGCAATACAGGGCTGATTTAACCACATTCTATGCATCACACAAGGAGCTGCGGTGGCTCAGTGGTTAAGGAGTTCACCATGTTAGCTGGAAGGTTCGAGACCCAGGTACTGCGGATTGAGCGCCCGTCTCCGTCCCAGCTCTTGGGGACATGAGCGGAGCCTCATTTGGGCGTTCCTGAGCGTAGGAGAGGGAAAAGCGATCAGGATCGAACTCAAAACGTTGTGGCTGCAGTTTCCCCTTCTCCCCTCGCCAGTGAAGAGGGCGGATCCGGCCTGGGGTGACTTGCTCCGCTTCCCCCGCAGCCCGGCAACCCCCGGTCGCGGTCACCTCATTTCCCCGGCGGCGTCGGTGGCCAATCGGAACCCGGAGGAGGAGGTGCTGAGCAAACGTCTGCGGCCTCCGAGGGGGTTATTCGTGGGCGCGGACCGGGGGCAAACTCTAAACCTCTGGGTCAGCGCCCTCCAGGGACAGTGGCCAAGATCTACCAGACGGTATTTTTCAGCATCAGGGAATAAACGGACCCCTTTCTGCCATAAGTTTCACTGTTTTATTTTTTTAAAAAACCCATTCCTATGTTTGTACTAAGCCCCGGTGGCTTTGTGGTTAAGAGACCTGAAGGTCGGCAGATAAGCAGTTCGAGAGTGAGTGAGCTCCCGCCATTTTGTCCCAATTACTGACAACCTAGCAGTTCAAAAGCAAGAAATTGCAAGTAGGTAAATAGGTACCACTTTGGTGGGAAAGGTAACAGCATTCCATGCGTTCAGGCCTACCACGGAAACGTCTGCAGAAACAGGCAGCACTGGCTCGTTGGCTGTAAACGAAGATGAGCACCAACCACTAGAGTTGGACATGACCAGTTTTCAAGCAAGGGAGACCTATGTTTGTACTGTGAATGAAGAACCTGAGGAACATGCAAAATACATTCTAAAATAATTTAAAGTAATGCTTTTCTTGTTCTTTTAGACATTCACAAAAGGCACCTGTAGAAGATATTTGGTCTCAGCACTGAAAATAATCTCATGCTGTCTTAGACGTTTTCACACTTGCAAGGAAAGTCTCTCCTACTCTCTCTAAATTCTGCAAACCTTTTGAATTGCACAAGAATATTCAAAAAGTGGGTTGTTGACTGGGAAGGTTTGTTGTATTCTAAACAACACATCTATTTGTTGTTCAATCACACAGTCGATTCCGACCCTCTGCGACCCCATGGACCACTGTCCAGCAGGCACTCCTGTCCTCCACCATCCCCCTCAACTCGCTCAGCTCTGTGCCCATTGTGTCCACAATACCATCTAGCCATCTCATTTTTGGCCGCCCCCTTCTTCTTTTGCCCTCCACCTTTCCAAGCATCAAGGCTTTCTCAAGCGAGTCTTCTCTTCTCGTTTGATGTCCAAAGTACCTTAGCTTTATCTTTCCTATTTGCCCTTCTAAGGAGCAGTCAGGGTTGATTTCTTCCAAGATAGACCTATTTGTTCTCCTTGCTGTCCAGGGGACTCTCAAAACTCTCCTCCAACACCACATCTCAAAGCCGTCTATTCTTCTGCGCTCAGCTTTCCTAATGGTCTAGCTCTCACAACCATACATTGCCACAGGGAATACCATTGCTTTGACTATATGCATTTTTGTTTGCAATTTGATGACTCTGCTTTTCACTATGTTCCCCAGGTTTCTCATCGCTTGCCTCCCAAGAATCAGTCGCCTTTTTATTTCATGGCTGCAATCACGCAGTGAGCTTTGATCCTAGGAAAGTAAAATCTGTCACTGCTTCTACTTCTTCCCCATCTATTTTCCAGGGATTGACAGGGCCTGTTGCTATTATCTTGGTTTTCTTTATATTGAGTCTCAAACCAGCTTTTTCACTTTCTTCTTTCAACCTAATCAGGAGCTTCTTTAGGTCCTCCTCACTTTCTGCCATCAGGGTGGTATAAAACCCAAAGCCATAGCAAATCAGCGCAATATAAGAACTTGAATGAATTACATACTTTTTTGGACCATAATTCCCACAACTCCCAGCTACACTTATTTACCATAAAAGAAAAATGTCAGTTAATTTCTGTAAATTGGGCAGAGCAGTTAAAACCATTACCCAGCGATGGGAAAGATCTGCATTTATAAGTTACTAGCACTCAGGAGTAAATAGTCATTATTAACCAGTAATTGTAAATGTTGTGATAACCAAGGCATTAGATTATAGTACGATTGTAATTTAATGAAAGGAAAATACAATTGCAGTGTAGCTGTGTTTTTACAGTCTAATTGTAGCTTTTTGTTGTTTTTTACAATTAAGGAGGTACAACCTAACTAGATGCGGTACAAGTGTGGTTATGTCAAGGTGATTATGAGGCTTGCAGAGCTGAGTGTGTTTTCTACCATAGGCCAAAGGCTTTGTTGAATTCTAACTTGAATCATTTTTCACGATGGACAAAAAGTAACTATGTTAGCTATGTTAAAAAATGGAATGTGTAGACTTGCTTTTTCACAATGTGTTATTATGACAGTCACTGTTTACTTTGGGACCACAAACAACAATGTTAACTAATTACTTTTAATAAGTAACTTTCCGAGCTCTGTGGAAGATTTTGGCCCCAGCCCTCAGAGTTCTGCTGTTAACCAAACAGGTAAAAGTGGCTTTCTTATTCCATGTCTAGGCCCGATGTGAAACTGCCAAAATGAAGGCACCTTTTGGTGAGTTCTTTCCACAGTTCCTCCCACCTGACCTAGTGTGAGAAAGATTAGCTGGCAACACAAGGTTGCTGTTATCAGGATACTCCCGGTTGTGGTTAAAAAATACCAGTCTTTGGGTTGGCTCTTTCTGACCTATTGGCCTGAGAGGGTACGATCTTTTTACAGGACTGCTGACAAAGGCCAAGGGTCTGAGTTACTGCATGATTCAGATGGAGAGAAAGAACAGCTTGTCTAGATTTCTTTGCCTTCTTCCATCATGCATAGAGCCCTTCCTAATATCCTTGTATGGTTGTATAGCCCCATAAGTAGGTGACAGATCTCTCAATCTTGAGTGCAAACTTGCAGAGGCAACACTTTGTGAAGCCCTCTCCTATCTGCCCAACTTTAATGACCTTGCTGACTCAAATGAAATATAAGTGTTGAAATCTCCAGGCCACTGAAGGACAGAGACAAGATAGGGGAAGTCAACTGGGACCAAGCACTGGCAGAGTCTGGCTTTTTAAAATCTCACTTTGTTTACTAAGGTTCTACTTTGCATTTAAAAACCATCATTAAGGCACAAAAAGCTCATTTAGGACGGTGCTGGTGCTGATAAGAGGGAAAGCAAGTCTCAAGTAGAGCTCCATCCACACCCACTGTTAGAAATGCTGCCCTACATAATTCTTGTCACCTGCTCACTGTGCTTACATAGGCAGAGGTGTCACAGACCTCAAGGCACATGGCAGAATGTAGGGCACCGGGTGGCCTTGCACGTGCTTGGCTTATGCAAACTTGGTGTGGGCGATGGGTCTTGTAGCCCAGCCCATTTGGAGAACACAAGTTTGAACAGGCTAAAGTTTTCATTTTATAGTAAAACCCCTGCTTACGGGGGGGGGGGGGGTCCGTTCTGTAGGCTTTTGCTTAAATCAATTTTTTAGGTAACTCAATCAAACCCATAGGAAAAAAATTTTTTACGTAACTTGAAGCAAACCCATAGGAAAAATGAAAATTTTATGTAAATCGAAGCAAACCTGTAGGGAAATGAATTTTTATGTAACTCGAAGCAAACCCATATGAAATCGTGTAAATCTGGACATGGTTTTAGCACAAAATCATTATGTAAGTCGGATTTTATGTAACTCAAGGCATATGTAAGTCAAGGTGGTACTGTATTTATTTATTGTTTACATTTGTATTCTGCCTTTTCTCTGATGAGGTTGACAGAACAAGCTTTCGAGGTACAGGTACATTGGGCTGTGAGAGAATGACAGGCCCAGAATCAATGGGTTTCATGCAGTGGTGGGCAGCAAAAAAATTCGCTACTACACCATGGGCGGAGCCTAAATTGAGGGTGGAGCCTATATCGTGAGCAGAGCCTATATTGTGGGTGGTCTAGTCATGTCTGCCATATGGCCTTGTATACATCTGCAAACACAGGCAGCACAGCCTCTTTGGCTGTAAATGGAGATGAGCACTGCACCCTAGAGTTGGATATGACTGGCTTTTGAGCAAGGGAGACCTTGAACCACTTGTAGGGACAAAACCTGATGGGCCAGGGCAGGGAGGTGGGCATGGTCACCCAATTTTGCTACCTCCCCCTGCCCAAAGGCCACCCAGTTTTGCCACCCCCCTGCCCAGAGGGCACCCAATTTTGCTACCCCCCTCCTGGGTGTGTGTGCGAACCTGTTGCTGTCCACCATTGGTTTCATGTCTAAGTGGTGGGTTGAGAACATGGATCTAGCAAGTTTCAGTCCAGCCTCTGAGCCACTGCACCATTGCTGAGCTAGGATAGCTGCTGAAACCGCACCAAACTGCCAGGGTCTTCTTCACCTTAGTGGCTTCTTCAGATATTCAAGGTCAAAAGCCCCTTCAACACGGGCACTTGAACTTTTATTTTTTACTCTTGTCTTTCTGCTGAAGCTTTTGGCTCACCCTTGCTTGAAAGCCACTTGTATCCAATTCTAAGGTTTGGTACACATCTCCATTTATAGCCAAAGAACCAGAGCTGTCTGCATTTGCAGATGTTTCCATGGTCATGTGGCAGGCATGACTAAACACTGGAGTGTATGAAACATTGTTATCTTTCCACCAAAGTGGTACCTATTTATCTACTTGCAATTTTCAAGCTGCCATCAGTCCAACTCATTCTTGATGGCAGAAGGACCCAGAGTAAGTTAGGGAGTGCTGTCTGGTTTCAGGTGAATTAGTAAAGATAAGGGTCGCCCTTACTCATAAGCCAGTCGTATCTGTCTCTAGGGGTTGTTGCTCATCTCCATTTATGGCGTCTGCAGACATTTCCATTGTCTGTAGGCATGACTAGATGTCAGAGCACACAGAACGTTTTTACCTTTCCTGCCAAAGTGATACCTATTTATCTACTTGCAATTTCTTGCTCTTGAACTGCTAGGTTGGCAGGAGCTGAGACAGCTGATGAGTGCTTATTTTGTCGTGTAGCACTTGCATCTTGAACTGCTGACCTGTGAATTACCAACATACAAAAACTGTTGCTGTCATTTGTGGCTGGACTCCGTTAGCAATTGTGACCAGCCGGCATGTTTCCACATTGAATTTGCCATCAACAGATGAGGGCAGAGAATGAGTTACAGAGAGGATGAGGTTGATCACAGATTGATCATCTGCTTCCTCATATCCCCCCCTCAAAAAAAAAAGGCAGGTAGCGTCTAAGGACACTACCGTCAGGGATTTAGTGTGTTAATTTGATGTGTTGAATTATGTTCATTAGTTCATTTATTTCTTTTATTTTATTCATTAGTTAAGGGTGATGTTTCAAATAGGGGAAAATAAAGACATTATGTTCATAAAAGTAAGGTTTTCATAAAATGTTTATTAAATCTAAGGCTTTCTGAGCTAAGGTAAAGGTCATCCTTGATCGAAAGCAAGTCATATCTGACTCTAGGTTTTAGTGCTCATCTCTGGTTATAGCCAAAGAGCCAGCGCTGTCTGTGTCTGCAGACATTTTTGTAGATATGTGGTAGGCATGGAACACTGTTTACCTTCCCACCAAAGTGGTCCCTATTTATCTTCTTGCAATTTCTTGTTTTTTAACTGCTATGTTGTTTTAACCCAAAACCAAAAATCCCAATTTCATTTGTGTCTGTTATTTTTTATATTTTATTTTTCAATAAACATGCTTTTAACCTTTATTTTCCATTCTCCCCAATTCTACCCACTATGCACACATGTGCATGAGCAGCCCATTGTGCAAACAACAATTCACCACAGGTAAATAACTGCAAAGGATCTATTTTTAATAAATATTTTAATAGTCAAACTGCAAAGAAAAAGAATTTTCCCTTCACGATTCCTTGAAAGCATTTTTTCAAAAAAGAGAGAAAGCCAAAAAGGAAACTGGTTATGACTTCAAAGGAGAAACTTCCTACAGTGTATCTATTCTCACACTAATGTAATCTATTCTGGAGTGGAGAGATTCTTTTTTTGAAGGAAAGAAGGTTAGAAAGTGTATTTGTTTTAAACCTTCATAGAAAATGTTTCTGAAGTCCGATCCAAATTGTATAAGTATGAAAAGAAAGGTTATTCTGTCCTCTTTCAAGTGCACTTTAGATCTCTTTGATCAGTCAATCGGTTTTTTGTTGGATCACTGCCAAACACCCCCCCCACACACACACACGGAAATTTCATTTCTACGTCACATTTTCCCTCAACATCTTTTTTGTGGATTCCAGCTTTGGTGTCATTTTCCTCTACATGTTGTATGTGAACTGTATCCACCTTGGGAAGTTGTCATATTCACTTTTTAAATTGGTTTCCCCTCCTTTTTGGAGGTTTGTGTGACCTCTTTTTAGGGTTTTTTTTTGTGTAAAATGCTTCATAGATTATGTTTCCGAAGTCCAATTCCACATCTGAAAGTGTCCCCACAATGGTTAATCTTTCCTCTTTCAAACGCACTTTGGATCATCTGAATTGGTTGGGTAGTTTTTTTTTGTTGGACCCCCAACAACTGACCCCCCAGCAAAACTGTCACTTTTCCGAAACTACTTCCGAAAGTGATGACATCATCACTTTCCATTTTTGGCTGTTTGGTTTCTACCCATTCTTAAAGTCACAGAGATGATCTTTCAAATGACATACCCCTTATTTTCGTGGGTGCCTTAGTTTTGGTGTTGCAGCTTGTCAAACGTACATGATTTTCATTACATTGCAAGAGCTGTCAGACCAGCCAACCGAAATGTAAGATGTTCATAGAATTCACGTCAAAATTTGCCCCTCGTTATGAACAATTGAGAGGATCTAAAACAGTGTGACCTTCAGAACTGGTATTTGGAGTAAAGTCATTTCACTATCTCAAAGACTCTTCAGATACTGTATGTGAAATAAATGGGTACTGATGGAGTATTTCCATTAGCGTTGCAATTATGAAGTGCCCTTCAGAGTCAGTTCCTAGGCAGACGCTCTCAATCATGTTTCCCAGCTTGATGATGTCAAATTACAGGTTGGGGGAAGGCCAAGGTTTTATCTGCCAGATACTGCACAGGATTGGAATGTTCATCACAGAGTTCACCCTTAAATCACCTGGCATTTGTTAACGAGGATGCCCACGGTAGCCTGTGATCCTGTGGCATTTAGAGCTGAAAAATAGATACAGTGTACAGTGAAACATACCTTTGGTAAGGTAAAGGTTGCCCTTGCTCGAAAGTCAGTCGTATCTGACTCTAGGGTTCAGTGCTCATCTCTGTTCACAGCCAAAGAACCATCACTGTCTGTGTCTGCAGACATTTCTGTGGACACATGGCATGCATGTCTCAACACGGAACGCTGTTTACCTTCCCACCAAAGTGGTCCCTATTTATCTATTTGCAATTTCTTGCTTTCAAACTGCTAGGTTGGCAGGAGCTCGGACAGAGATGGGAGTTCACTCCACCATGCAATACCTGTAGTCTGTTATGCCTTTGACAGGAAAAGGTGAATTATTTTGAACACGTTCACAGCTTCCTATTGTCACCAATGCCTGCCCTCTTACTAATTAGTGTGGGTAAGATAGCACAATGCAAGGACTATTTGGCTCCACCCAAGTTGGGGGGGGGGACTTGTGTTAGAAAGAGCAGAAAGTGTTGGAGAAGCAGGTGTTGCTGTTCCCACAGAGAAGACATTTCCTGCCACCTTGGGTTAGAATAGTAGCGTTTCAATCTGCTTGTGCAAGAAAGGCACTGGAAGAGGAGGGTGACTCTACACAATGATTCTTATCTACTTGCATTTTATTTTAGGACTTTCAAGACTGTACACTTGGAGCCGATTCTTCTACATTGTGGATGCCCTACTTTGGTTGATAAATATATTTTGGACTTTGTTCTAATTTGGATTCAAAGAGACTTTTGAATTATTTAATTCTTCAAGCAATTCCCACTCTGGTGCTGATGAAAAGAACTCAAGGAGTACAAATTGTAACATCCAGTTTTGTTATATCACTATTATTATTATTATTGCATATACTTGATGACTGGAAGGTCAGCAGTTTGAGACCTGAGCACTGCACGACAGAATGAGTTCTGTCCCAACTCCTGCCAACTAAGCAGTTTGAAAGTAAGAAATTGCAAATACTGTAGATAAATAGGGACCACATCGGTGGGAATGTAAACAGCATTCTGTGCACTCTGGTGTTGAGGCATGCCTGCCACATGAGCAAAATGATCATAGAAGATAACTTTGAGTTATCATGCCATGTTTGGGATGCTGCTAAGACTCTGGCTCCACATCTTGGGCCAATCTCTCAGTTTGATCTAGCTTATCCTGAGGAATGCAGATAAATTTGGAGAAGATAGTAGGGCTTGAAGAAAGTGGCAGATGTGTAGTCCCCACTGCTCAGAAAGTCCCCAGGGCTTGACCTTTTGTACATTTGTTACTGAATTGTAGCATTGTCCAGCTGTTAAGAGATGCTAGATAGAAGCTGTAGTTGTAATCCAACCACATCAGGAAGGCCACATGTTGACTCCCTGCTGCTTTGATTCATTGAAAGGAAAGGCTGATAGGAGCTGGCACCAGACACGTAATCTTTTATCCTGATGAGGACTAAACAATGAGAAGATAAGCATTAGGCTAAAGGTTGATCTGAATGATATGGGTGTCATATGCTGTAATTAAATGCAATTCCTCATTAAGTGCTAAGGGCCATAGTGGCTTAGTAGTTAAGATGCTGAACTTGAGGACCGGAAGGTCAGCAATTCAACACCCAGGTGCTGCATGATGGAATGAGGTCCCATCATCTGTCCCAGCTCCTACCAACCTGGCAGTTCAAAAGCAGGCAGTTCAAAAGCAGTAGATAAATAGGTACCATTTCAGCGGGAAAGGTAACAGCCTTCTGTACGCTTCAGTACATAGTCGTGCCTGCTACATGGCCATGGAAACATCAGCAGATGGAGATAGCACTGGCTCTTTGGCTGTGAATGGAGATGAGCACCACCCCCTAGAATCAGACACAACTGGCTTTCGAGCAAAGGAGACCTTTACCATTAATTGGTAAACAGTGTCTGCTTGCTATAGCACCTGCTCTCTCTAGCCTATTTGTCTTGCACTTAGATGAGCTCTGTTTTGTGATTGGTTACTGGAAGATAAACATGAGTTTAATTTGCAAGTCTAGTTGCCAAAGTTAGTTATTTCTGAGAAAATTTTGCTGCAAAAGCAAAAATGAGTTTCCGCAAGGGAATGTATCTTTTCCATAACCTTTCAGTGGCTATGTTAATTAACAGCATATTTCTTGTCCCAGTTCTAAACTCTGATTGTTGCTGAATGGGAGGGCCTCATCCAGTTGGGTCTAGAGTTATTGATTGCTATTACCTTTAAGATTCTTTCCCTAAAATGCACAGTTCACTTCATGATCATGATTCTAAATGTGTTAGCTGCTCTTTCAAGGAATTGTTTTTAGATGGATTTCCTGTGAAGGTGGCAAATGTTGTAATTCTGAAACAGTAAGGTGAAATGCTTTTAACTGAAGAACTACAAAGAAAAGGACAAATACAGGTGTTGTTTTTGGCCATTATGAATACCAGACTCATGCCTTGTGGACCATGCTAAAGAAAGACACGCTCAGTCTTTCTTTCACTGATGCAGAAAATGAATTTTTGTATGATATTTTTCTTGATTTCCTTTTCCTTTACTTGGCAATTGTAATAGGGAGGACTCTGCTGAAGCTGTGATTTCTATTATAAGATCACAGAACAAGACCAGCTAGGAACAAATTGTCCTTTGGTTTATAGAAACAACCTCATGATGACTGCTTGATTTAATTGATTTTGTTCTGCTACTCAAAGCACCTTTTCTAAAAAATAAAAATACAAATTATACATGTGTTAAGGGGAGTGTAAATAAATAGCAAGGCCCATTTCATTTCCTCCATATCACTTCCCAAATTCCCTCCTGAACCACGATCTTTGGGCCTCACACAGACCATAGCAGGTTCAGGGGTGGTGCAAAACATGTAGCCAACAGATTTTTGTGAGTTGCCTTCTTCTATAGCTATATGGGCAACTGCAGAAAACCAGATTAACAGTACAGGAGGGCCAGATTTGTCCCTAGCAGAGCTTGGGATATTAAATGATCTTATTCCATTACTTATACTGTACTGTGCATTCTTAGCAACAGGGTTTGCATTATTGTTATACCAATTGCACATTAATTTCTTGTATTGTATTTTATGAACCAAATCTTGTGTTCACAAATATCCTCCGCCCCAACCCCCCAAATACCAAAGATATTTTCTCTGGATTTATAGAGTAGTCACTTCTGATATTACACCTTGAAAGTTAGCAAAATTAAGCTGTGTGACCCATCCATAAAATCAAAACAAATGCAGGAGGTGAACCTGGTATGTAATATATATATATATATATGGTAAGCATTAAAGGTAAAGGTCACCCATGCTCGAAAGCCAGTCATATCTGACTCTAGGGTTCAGTGATCATCTCCATTTATAAACCAAAGAGCCAGCACAGTCTGCGTCTGCAGACATCTCCATGAACATGTTTACCTTCCCACTGAAGTGGTTCCTATTTATCTATTTGCAATGTCTTGCTTTCAAACTGCCAGGGTGGCAGGAGCTGGGACAGAGACGGGAGCTCATTCTGTTGCACAGTACAGTACTTGAGTATCGAACTGCTAACCTGCCGCCTTCCAGTCAGTGTGTTAACCACGCTCAAGTAACTAACTAATCTTCATTAAGTGATCTGGATGATGCTTCTTGCTGGATTGGTACGGCTATTTTTACCAGATATGTACAAATACTCTATGCTTATGTTAAGTATTTATTTTATAATTCAATATACTCTGTTATTTTTAAAGTACTCTGAATTACTTTGACATATTACACTACAGACAAGAACTTTGAAAATATTCTCCTTCAGTAAATTTATATTGTTTCTACCATGGAATTCAATTTTTGGTGAGGTGCCTAGAAGGTTGCTATCAAGGCATACACCAGACCTACAAATGCTCAGCTATGGTAACATGGTGCTATTTTGTGCCTTCAAGGACATATTTTGGGACCACTTAAATGCTATTTGCCTAATACAGGTTTGTTTCTGGTGACAGTTGCCTCCAGGTCTACCTTAGGTTTGAAATCCTGCTACCTCATGCCTCCTTCCTATCTGGTTCAGTACTAGAATACTAGGCTATTTTTGTGATACTGATATTAACTCCAGCTCTCTTAACTTTATTAAAATTAGCTACATGTGTGCAAATAGGTTATTTGGGTTGTCCAATTTATATTGTGGCTCTAATCATCATAAAGTTAGGACCAATACAAGGTTGCGTATCATCTACTTAGCAAACACTTTTCAAATATCAAGCCCCTTTGAAAGGCTATGTACTTCTTCTGAAGTGTCCTGAAACCCTTGGAGATTGTTGGCTAGAGTTCCCTCTGCTCCTTTCCAAAACAAGGAGTGAATGTTAAAGATATGATGCAGATGTATTCTAATTTATAAGTAGACATCTTGGAACCTTAAATATATTTGAACAATGTATTGTTCCTACAATCAGGTTTGGATTATCAGAATTTCAGTCCAAAAGATATAGAGGACACCAAGTTGCCATTTTCTGGGACTTGCAAGTTCAAAAAACAGTCCAAGACAATTATGCTATCTCCACTTGGCCTGCCTTGCCGGGGGATATGTAATATCAGAACATCCAGTTCTGGAATTTTACACATTCTCAGTTTCTGGGCTGTATTCTCTGAGGCCAGGTAGAAATGGTACAGGGCGCAATTCTCGCAAGATGTGATGGACTCTTTTCTGAAGACTCATCCCACCTCTCTTAGGTATAAACATGACATTTCTTCTTTCAATCAATGTTCATGAGCCTTTTATGGCCCGTGCTGCAGTTTCAGTCTAAATGTCTTCTCTCATAGATTTAATTAAATATCAAGCATTTCCAAACCATTGAGTCTTCAAATATTTGTTACAATGGCCCATTGCATAATCCTCACAGAGTCCCTGTCTAAAAGAAAGAGAGGGATCATTTTGAAAACACAGAGACTGCATTTTTGAATAAAATACATGGAGTTCTGAGGGCAGGAACAATTACTCTCCCTGTACTGGTGTCCTAGTTGAAGACACAGAAAGAAAGAAAAGCAGTACAGCATATTTCTAACTTACAAAGGAGTCATGAGTACCGTGGGCTGTGTGTTTTTCTTCCGTAAATTCTCACCTTCTCACTTTTCTGCCTACCAGTAGGCTCTTGAAATATCCTTGGCCAACTTGCTCTGAAGTCACACAGGGTCCTGCAGGGATTTCCCTGTTCTGACATCACAGAGCCTGCCAGTGAGCCTGCACTTAGCCATTCTGCTTATATATTGGCCAAGCCTGATGCTTTCCTCCTTGCTCTCCTCCCTTGGTTGTCATCTCAAAAAATGACCACCTACAAAACGAGCCAATTTCACTCTGTCCTTAAACATCTGTGCCATTACATGTTTCAGTTTTTCTGAACAGAGCTGGGCAATATTGTATAATCTTCTATGAAACAACAAATGAAATAAACTAAGTTTGGAAGGAGGCTTTACATGCAGATATTCATGACAAGTGGACTGCAGTAGCTCAAGTGGTTATGATGCTGAACTTGAAGACCGGAAGACTGGAGTTGGATACATGAGTACTGGATGACGGATTGAGCTCCCGTCTCTGCCCTAGCTCCTACCAATCTAGCAGTTCAAAAGCAAGACATTGCAAGTAGATAAACAGGTACCACTTCGGTGGAAGGTAAACCATGTTCTGTGTCATCAGATTGGTCAGTTCACCCTTTCTTGAATGGGACAGTGATGTGTGCATCTTCTCACTTTGTTCGTGTGTGTGTGTGCAGGTGCGTGTGTCTGCACGCATACACACGCTCGTGATGAAAGGGGTCCCCTATACAGTTCTGCTCACTCGCTTTTAGAGGGGGGCTGTGGTCGCTCAAGTGGTTAAGACACAGAACACTTTGACTGGAAGGTCGGAGTTCAATTCCCAGGTACTGCATGACAGACTGACCTCCCGTCTCTGTCCCAGCTCCTGCCAACCTAGCAGTTTGAAAGCAAGAAATTGCAAGTAGATAAATAGGTACCATTTCGGTGAGAAGGTAAACAACATTCCATGCACTCTGGTGTCTAGGCATCCCTGCCACATGTCCACAGAAAGTCTGCAAACACAGATATCGTGGCTCTTTGGCTTTAAACAAAGATGATCACTGAACCGTAGAGCTGGATATGACTGGCTCTCGAGCAAGGGTGACCTTTACCTTTACTATTCATGACAAAACCCAGCCAGTCAATTCTGTTTTTTTTTTAAAGGCTGTTTGCAAGTTGATTTTTTTTTAAACAGGAAAAACAGAGGCCACTATTATGTCTATCTTTTTTCTCCACTTGATTTTTTAAAATAGACATCTACTACTTTTCACCTGCAGAGTGAAAATGAACCAGGCACCTTGCTGTTGGATAATCTTTACAGAGTGGTGTAGCAAGCATGCCTGAAAGGATTAAGGCTGAACATTTGGAAATGCAAGCGCACCGCTCCCTCAGTTCCCCTTTGTTTTCTTCTTAGCTCCTAACATACAAATGTTCAGGCACAGTTTCAGAAGAAGTGAAAAGAATGTTTACTTACAAGGTTTGTGTTCCAATAAATTTGTCAGTTAGATGGCAAAAGCATAACACGGCAGTTCACTTCATTTTGGTTGCAGTAAAAGCAGGAGGAACAATCTCTCAAGCAAATGATGGTCGCAAGAGGGTACTGAAGGCATTGGCTTTCCAAGACAAAAAACATTTCAAGTCAGGAAGACTTTTCAATCAATCAGGCAGACAGCCTAAATTAAACTAGCAGTAGACTCATACACAGCCAGCATAAATAAGCAACTATCATTTTGAGGGAAGAAACATTTAGCCTGCTGATTGGCTTTTATATTCAAAAACAGCCAATGACTCTGTTTATTAAATGCTGGCCCTTCCCATTTCCATGTTAGTGTACAAAACAAACACAACGTGTGATGGGGTTGCCTGCTCAACACTTGCAAAGGGGAAAAGGTGTTTTGGGGGATGGAGAGTTGTAGAGGTGGGGGTGGGTAGAGAAGGTAAACCATCTTCTCTTACTATTTGTTTGGCTTCTCCTACTAACTTCCCACCCCAGCAAAAATCCTACTATCCTGCAGAAGATTTTCTGCAGCCATCTCACATGTAACCATCTCATTCTGACTTGTGGCCATCTCATTATTTTTTAACATGGGATGACACGCTGTCCCAAAAGAGTTTCGGAGAACGAAGTCTCTCTCCTTCCCAAAAAGAAGGGCAGAAGAAAGAAAACCATGAAGACTGGTGTTGGGATAGCTCAGGTATTGTATAAAGCTAGACTGCAGTTGATACACCAGCAACCATTTTAGAAAAGCAGAGGGTCAGGGGCAAAGTCAGGGCAAGTCTTGTGAGTCACCAGGCAAGCTTGATCTGTGGCCAAGCAAGCAGTGCAAGCAAGCTTTAGAACGGCACTATTGATTGGCAGCCTGTTGCTCAGCGTGTTGAGTCAGGCCAATGTGGTTGGAATGGGGGATCCAGTGTCTGGTTGATATAGTCACTGGCCCTCTAACATTGTCTTCTACTGGTACATGTTCTGCAAAGGCCGAGATGCTTGACTAAAGTTATAGTGTCAGAGAACACACCTGTGTTTGCTTAGCAAAGAACATTGTATGCTTTGGGAAGCCACAAACAATGGTCCAAACATGCATAACGAGTTGGATGGTGCTGGAGTTGAAATGCTACATCACAATTGAAAGGTGGTATTGAAGAAGCCGCAGGCCTCTCTTGTTTTCAACTGTGTGTACAACAGAACTGACTTCACCAGATCTTTACACATGGCAAGGGTGAAGGCACAGCACCCCGTTGATGCATCTCTAGTCACCCTTTCCCACATATCCCAGTGGGTCCTCTCAGTTATTAAAAGGAGCTGCATGATTTGGCAGGCATTCTTCCAGATGAACAAGACAACGAGTGGAAAAGCCTGGCACCTTTCGGAGAAGTGGGTGTGACAGGTTAGCTGCAGACATTTTGCTGCCTGAGCTGCAGCAGCAAATGGCACCAAATCATGATACAGTACTTAATACCCAGGCAGAAAATCCTACAAGCACCTTTCTCCAATTCCTAGCACTTCATCATCATCTTCTTCTTCCATGTCTAGGCCAGATGTGAAACTGCCAAAATGAAGGCATCTGCTGTTCCTTTCGTCTGACCTAGTGTGAAAAAGATTAGCCAGCAACACAAGGTTGCTGTTATCAGGGTGTGCCCAGTTGTGGTTCAAAAATACCACAATCTTCGAGGAGGCTCTTTCTATGTACCCCATCCTGAGCACTAAAAATACAACAGTAACACCCTGAGTACCTAACAATTTGCTAACCTTTCTTGCTCTGCATTTGAGGCAGGCAACTCATTCTGCCTGTTGGTAGGACTAGCTCTGTGTTTGAAACAGTGAACACATGGTGTGATCAACAACATTAGAATCCAACTGCAATTCCTCAGGAATCCTACCAAGAACTGTTTGAAATTGTTGGCTGACGATATCCAGTAAGTGGCTGTGATTGTATAAACCCGCCTGGTTACTGGATGACTTGACGGCAGAAATCATTATCTTCTTGGTCTTCTCTTGTCATCATTACTTTTCAACTACATCTGGAACTTTGCCACCAAAAATATCCACTTCTTATTCCAACACAGTTGACATCCACTTCCAATCTGGTTCAGCAATCAGTTCTCTGTACAATCATCCTCCCTATAGCATCCTGAAGAAGCCCTTTCAAAAGGCTCTTCTTTCCTGGCTGGTGTTATATATGTTGAATAGTTGGATATTGTTAAATTGAAAGCTTCTGACCGGAAGAGTTCTTTCTGTCTGAATTCCATTACCAGTACTAAGTGAATTAAAGACTGCTGGAGGTGGTTTTAAAATGCAGAGAAAGTTGGATTTTTTTTCACACTTTGTCACATATGATATCAGTTTAAGGCTTACATTGTCTGAAGGTGGGAGAAAATGTCAGTATCATCAATCCACAGAACAGAAAATACTCTTTTTGGATGCATCCTCAGAGTACAAGATCTCTTGTCCCAAATCCCTACATTAGTTACTTGTTTATTCACAGTTCAGTACAAATTCTTCACCCTACCTTCAAATACCTCCATGGCCTTTTAATACTCCTCCAACTTCATATCACAATTCTTTTCTACTTTGGAATATTTGCTTGGTAGCAGCTGCATAGCAAAGTGGGGCAGGTTTTAGACAATTTTATGTTCGAATACAAGTCTCCCAGTTCACCTCCTCTTAGCCCAGCTAATAAACACACTTGGACTAGATACTTGAGAAAAAGAAAAATATAATTTACTCACAAAATAAGGTCAGAAGACACACGTGCTTAGGAGTCTTGATGAAGTTGGTTTAGAAAGAAGTACAGTAAAGTCTTTCTTCCAGCAATGTGGTCTGCTCTTCTGAAGGAGAAAGCAAGAGAGAGAAGGCCAGAGCAAAATAACGTACTGTACATGCAAATAGGGTCTAAGGTAGGAAAGAACCTTTCTAATTGTAATTATAGGCAAACAATGCAAAACAACTTCCTTTAGGTCAGGCTAGTCTTTCCTGTTTCTTTGGTTATTGCATGCTGGGGTTGCATTAGAATACTCAACATGCTTCACCAGCTAGACTGACTTTTTGGAACTATTTCCTATGGATGGTCCAAAAATCATTTCTTGCCTTTTGGTTTAATATTTTCCTTTCCTGGTCCTCCAGAAACCATGCTGGGTCCAAGATTACTAAACCTGTGGTACTAATCTGGCCCTATGAATCAAGTAATTTGCTAGTTACACTTATACAAACCAACAACACACTGCGCGCACACATGCACGCACACACCCCTTTCTGCAAACCAAACAGCATTGTCTCTGCAATACCTTCCAGTCTGCACAATGGTACTCATTTCGATAAAAACCCCATCTTTCAGATAATTATTTCATTCTTTATTTCATTCTTTATTTATCTCCTTCTCTTCATGGAAAACAGTGCAATAGGAATCTCTTTTGCCAGCTGGATGGGAGTGATGAGGCTTTGTATTCCAAAAGATCAGGCAGATAACAATTTTAAAAAGTAACCTTAAGGTATTCATTCATTCAGTTAACATTTATGCAGTGTACAAGGTTCTCTTCCTCCTCATTTTATCCTCAAGAGAACCCTAGGAAGGTCAGACTAAGAGTATGTGACAGGGCTGTGTGTGTGTGTGTGTGTGTGTGTGTGTGTGTGTGTGTGTGTGTGTGTGTGAGAGAGAGAGAGAGAGAGAGAGAGAGAGAGAGAGAGAGAGAGAGAGAGAGAGAGAGAGAGAGAGAGAGAGAGAGAGAGATATTTTGGTTTGTAGGCTAGAAGTTTGACATGTTTATTGCAAAATTGTTTGGATATACAGATATATTTTCCATCTCCCTTTCTCTCCCTCTCTTGAATGCATACACATGCACACAAACACATACAGAAAGACTGAGAGTGGATAGTGAGAGAGTGTGTGTGCTTATGACACTGCCTTTATTCTGCTCAGTTGACAATCTATGGCCCAGAGCCTTTTGCTTCCTTGCAACTGCAACTGGTGCAAAAACAATGCTCAATGTAATCTTGTTGCTTGGAAGACACAATGATTCATGCCAAAATAATCTTGACAAGCCAGGAGGAAATTGTTCTTATAAGTGGTGGCATGATTTGTTTATTTCAAGTGCAAATGTAGTCTATTCATAACCACTAAGGGTGAGAATGGCAACCGTGCAGATAAAATGGAAATACTAAGTATTTATGTATCTAAATTCCTAGGGTCAATCATGTGCAATAAAGGATGTTTTCTCCTCAGAAGATGAATAACTACAGTCTTTATTTTTAAAGGAAACTTGATCCCTGTCTATCATTCTCCTACTTGATCTCTGTCTATCATTCTTCCCTCAAGGCTTTTCATTTATATCCTAGTTCCTAATCACTCTTCTTAGGCACATTATTTATTTATTTATTTAATCAAATTTATACCCATTTATACACATTGTCTATTCTGGATCAATTGTGCACCTGCGCACTCCAACCTTTGAGGCACTAATCACAGCAATACCTTTGCTGACTCTGTTGTTTCCTTCCAGTTATAGTCCATAGCAAAATGTTGCATTGATGGTATAATTAAGCAAGTTGGGATCTGTGCAAACTCCGCTTTATTGTTTTAATGGGCATATTCTAGACTCAATAACTTCTGAGTTAACAGGAACATGAATAGTCTCTGTTCTGCTTGATATTAAATAAATTGAATTCTCGCATCATCCCTCCCAAAAAATATAATACAGATACAGTATATATTTTGGTGGTGGTGGTAGGGAATCATTTATTTTGTGATTTGTTGTCCAGCCAGAATTACCATGTGTATTCAGTGGAGCCTCGGTTGACAAATGGCTCAGTTAAAATAAAAATCGCATAACAAAAGGAAATCCATAGAAAATAGTGGCTCAGTTTACAGAATTTGTTTCAGAACAGATTAATTCAGTGATGGGATGTAACAGGTTCGCACCAGTTTGCCAGAACTGGTAGTAACTTTTCCCATTGTCCAGGAGAACCAGTAGCAGCTTTTGGGGGGGAACCACCTTCAGGGCTTACCTTTTCACTGCGCATGGGCACCAAGCACTTGGTGTGCATGCATGCCTACAGTGCTTGGTGCATATGCACGGCCTCCTTGCTGTCCTCCCAAGCGGGGAGGAGGAAGAGAAGCTGCTAGCCTGAAGCTCCCTATAGCCTGCTCCACAGGGTAAGTGACTTACCTTTGGATGTGGTGTGTCTGTGTGTATTTTAATGTGTATTTAATACCTTTACCTATATTGACGTACTACCACAGTTCCTAAAAAGGCCTGGCTTGGGGTTTTTAAGCAAAGTATTGGAGTTACCTCATCAATAAGCTACACCTGTGCTATTCCAATTGCTGTTCCAATTGGAGAACCCTTAAGGAGGTACAGCTGTTTTACATTTACATTAAGGCATATTACCCTAGAGAACTGGTACAATGACCATATCCATCTTGCAACATGGTGTTGCCCAGGCACTTATACTTTGGGGTAGGTGGGTGGGTTGATTTGTGTTTGGGGTGGGTGGGAGGGTGCATTTTAATGTAATTTTTATTTTATTTATTTAATTTATTTACTGGTTTGTGTTGTGGGTGGGTTGAGAGGTGTGTGTGTGCTTATTTTTATTTTATTTTTTATTATTTTTTAATTTTTCTTTGGCCCCACCCACAACAGCATGACATCATGACGTTAGCTCCGCCCACACTGTGATGACATCATTGTGGGGTAGTAAAATTTTTGACATCCCACCACTGGATTAATTGGTTTTCAATGCATTCCTGTGGAAAATTGCATTCAATGCATTCCTATGGGGAAATTCGGTTAAATTAATTTTCACTGTAAGAAATGTTTCGGAGAACACATTAATTACGCTGAGGTTCCACTGTAGTGTGAAATATCAACTCCCCAAAACAACAGAACCCAAACCTTTTAGGGTTCCATATGCCTACATGTTGTTTATAAAGCAAGAAAACACGATAGTGGCAAAATCCCAGTTTTATATTTCTGTATCAGCTGGGACACCCTTGTTGTCTAGTACTACTGAAATACAGACTTAATTCCACTGCATTGCTAGATTATTTATTAATACCTTTCAAAATTACACAACCTGTGTGTGCTTGTGTTTCAAATTTCTATCCCATTTTCTTGTCAAAAGACACTGGAGAGCCATTAGTAACAGAGTGGCACAGACGGTTAGCGGTAATCATATTCAAACCAAACAAATACTGTACAATTAAAACATAAAAACAAGTTAAAAGAAAAATGTTAAAACTATGTTAATAAAAGGGGAAATAATTACACCAATAAAGGGGGACAAGTTTTGGACTGGAAAGGGAAGTGTCATGAAGAGGAAAGCACACGCACACCAAAATTAATTAATTAATTAAGTCAAGGGTATAAAGAGGGACAATCATTTTTGGAAGTTGGCCAAAAATTCACTTCATTCCTGTTCATACCAACATAAGAGCTAATGTCATCCTGATGGTGAGGATAATAGCAGGAAAATTGTGGACCAGGCAGATACAGCCTAGCATTGTATGAGTCTACAGTGCTGTGTTAACTCATTAGCCAGGTTTTGCCTGGACTCCACTCATTCCCATTTCTACAATTAGTTCAGCCTAGTTTCTTTCTGACTCAAAATGTTAGTCTCAGGAAGCTAGAAACTCTTGCAATCATAATTTGTTTGAGAGATTATTCTTCCTGCTTTTATTGCAACCAAGATAAAGTAAACTGCTGTATTATATTTTTGCCATCTACCTGACAACTTTATCTTTGTAAGTAAACATGCTCTTTTCTTCTGTTAAAACTGTGCCTGAGCATTTGTACAATAGGAACTAAGAAGAGAAGAGGAATTGAGGAGGACTTGAATTTCTAAATATTAATCTTTAATCCTTTGGGACATGCACCACTCTACAAAGATTATCCAGCAGCATAGGTGCCTGGTTCATTTTCACTCTGCAGGTGAAAAGTAGTAGATGTCTATTAAAACAAAAATTAAGTGGAGGAAAAAATTAGGCATAGTAATGGGCTAATGGGAAGCAAGGATGGTTTCCATTTCAAAGCATTTACCTTTATTGCCATGGGACATGCTAGCTGCACCATTTTGCCAAGGTTATCCAACAGTGAGCACCTAGGTAGGTAGCTAGGTGTAATTTATAATTGCAGGATAGCTGAAAGGCATGAAAAAAATCAAAGCAACTATAGCAAATAAATTTAAGTTTAAAAGCTGGCTTTTGCATCCAGACCTGTATTGATGAGTAATAATAGTAGCTGCCACTCGCACTCATCTTAGCAAGACTTAACCGGTTTCTACTTTGTTATATTCATCTTGGTGTCAGACAGAGTAATGGAAAGAGAGTTACCAGTTGGGACAGGTAGAGTATTCTCTAAATTACAGCCATTGTAGAATTTGGAGTCACCTCTTGGCAGAAAATGGTCTGGAAGGGAAGCTGATTTTGCTTCTGTATGGTAATGGTAGAAAAAAGGTTATCCAGTGGCAAATGTATCTTTTCACACAGAAACCAAATGCTCATTTTCTTGTTTGTAATTCTGTGCATATAGTCACCTGCAGACTACAGTTTTAATAGTTTTACGCTATCCACAAAGATAGTGTAAAAAGGATCAGTAGGTGAGTTGAACACCACCTGTGGTACTTTGGGCTCTAGTAGATGTAACTGGTTGGCTTTCAAATATATTTTCCTACGATGAGATTTATCTTACACTTTTGAATGTGGGCAGATAGATGTGGGTGAGTGCTGTTGGTAGATGTGTAGCAAACCAGCACAATGACACTGTATGCCAATGGTTCTTAATTTTTGGCTCTCCAGATGTTTTAGATGTCATCTCCCCAAAACTCTGATCATCAAGCATGTTGGTTGAGGACTTATCCAACCTGTCATCTATGAAGAGTAGTTTTCCCCAATGGTTATCAGAGAACTTTTATTGCAGTGAACTTTCTTACTGAGAGCATGTCCAAACTACCTCTTATGAGGCAATCTAGGATTGAGTATTTTCATGGGAGTCCACGAGTCATTGGGTTCAGGTGCGGCAAAAGATGCCATGTGTAAAACACATTCCTGTCAGTTGTTGCACACAAAATAGAAGTGCAGGACTTTCCTGCTCTTTGCTTCAGACAGCAAAACACCTGGGGCTGCCCCTGCATGTCTGAGAGGCTGGGAGATTATTTTATCATATAGCTGAGCATTTGTAAATGGGAATGGAATGTTAATGATCTGGCAATCCTACCATCACCAGATTATAACATAGGCTGTACTCATTGTATGAGGTTATGTTACTGCACACCTTATGATTCATTGGCTTAAGACGCTTTCCTTGCATCTCAGAGTGTATTCTGAAGTGGGATGAGCAACAGATGAACTGGGGACTTTATGCCATACCCTGGCTGTTTATGAAGCTGTCGGAATCCTTGAAGACCCTTCTCTTTCCATCATTTTGATTTGGTTCTAAAGACATGCAAAATTGTACATGCAGCATCCCCTCCTTATATGCTGGCTTTGACCAGAAAAGAAAAAGAGGTTCCAATGCAGGGGCGTAGCTACTGCCGTATCTGTCGTATCAATTATATGGGGCCCCCGGGCCACGGGGCCCCCAACGTGCGTAAGCAAAAGGCAAGGAGAGTGTATATTTAATTGGAATTGTTTGTAAAAATTTTGGAAAAAGTGACAGATAGATAATTATGATGAATAAATATTTCTTTTAATTTTATGGAATTTTTTTTTCTTTTGTGGGAAATCTTTACCCTTCCTAAGGGCCCCCAAACAAATTTTTATACGGGGCCCCGCCAAGGCACGCTACGCTTCTGTTCCAATGCCTATCAGTCATTCAATTGCCAATTTTGCTGAGTTTGGTGAAAGTACATTTGGGACTTCAGCTCCCAGAACTACACAGCACTCCATCTGGAAACATCCCTCCATCAAATGGACCCAAGGCACACTGGGTTAGTGAGAAGCAGAGCTGAATCAAAGTGGTGGACTGCTTTGATTCAGTAACACATACTGTACTGAGTGCATGGCTAGACAGGGACCAACACAGAATATCATATATGGTCATTATAAATGTCACAACTGTGTTATATATAGATTTGCCTGGGAAACAAAAGTTTTATACTTTTCAGAAGTTAATTTCCACCTTAAACGTAAGAATTTTTCAAACTGTGATAGCATTAATTGTGTTTATTTATGGATTTGTCCTTGTGGAAAGAGATATGTTGGAAAATCTTCTAGATCCATTAAGATATGAATTGGAGAACATTGTTCCAGAATTAGAAACCAGGTATTACAAGCACCTTTAGTCATGCGTTATGTCAAGGAGTGTCACACAGACAAGCACTTCAAGTTTGTAGTTCTAGAAGTTGTGCAACCTAAACCTTTTGAAAAAAGCAATATTGAAAAATTGCTGTTGCTGAGAGAAGCCTTTAATATACACCCTCTGAAGACTTTGATCCCATTAAGCTTGAATAATGAGTTGGGCCTTGTTTCTTACAATCATTTGCATATTTACATTTCCGAGCATATTGCCATTTTAAACTATGAAGCCATTTCTGCCTCCTTACTGTACCTTTAAAAGATAGGTGTTTCTTATGAGCAAATCACTCTACATGATTATTTATTTATTATTTATTTATTAATCAAATTTATATTCCTCCCTACTCGCACAGGCAACTCAGGGTGGAGCACCATTAAAAACTCTTTAAAAAGAACAAAAAAAATTACAATCAATTAAAAAACACCCTCTCATTCCCTTAACTGAAGAGAACCGAATAAAGGGAATAGGAGTAGGAATAGGAGGATAAACGTAGGATGTCAAATAAGCCAGCGGGGTGGTGGTGGTGGTCAATAAACCATCACTACCCCCACACCATTCCTGCCAGCCAGGTTTTCAGGCCCTTTCTAAAAGCCATCTCAGAAAACAAAACAAAACAAACAAAATAAACTAAAATAAAAAACACAGCTACTGTTTTTTATTTTAGTTTATTTTGTTTATTTTGTTTTGTTTTGTTTTTTGAGATTCCTGAACCACAGACTAACACGGCTACTACTCCAAAAAATTCTAAAAGCCAGTAACTCTGTCTGGAGGTGCAACTCCAAAGGCAGGTGGTTCCACAGAGTTGGAGCGAACAGGGAGAAGGCCCTCTTTCTAGTGCCAGAAAGTCGAGCCTCTCTGGCAGATGGTACAACTAAAGAACCTCTCTGGTCCGCTCTGGTGGGATGGACAGATACCCTTGGGGAGATGCGGTCTCTCAAGTAACCTGGCCCACTATCATTCAGGGCTTTAAAGGTAATGACCAGCACCTTGAATTGCAGCAGGAGCCAAACTGGTAACTAGTGCAGTTCCTGAAGCAGTGGGGATGCATGCAAATAACGCCCATGTAATATATATTGCAACACTGTACCATATGTTTTAACATCTTTAAGCTCATTATGGAAGGATGTTCTCCTCCCTGAAGCTCCCACCCATTTTAGATGTGTTAAGATTTCTTGGTATGTATTGTGTTTAGACATTTTTATCTTGGTTTAAGGCTCACAGCCAAATTTGAAAATTTTATTTTATTACAATTTTGTCAGAGTATATGACTTTAATTTCATTTTATTGTCAGCAGACTGTTATTTAATATCAAATCCTGATGAAGATATTTTTTAAAAAACTGGCATTACCATAGCAGTTTTGATATATAACCTCATCACTTCTCCACATTCTTCTAGCAGTAAAAGATATTTAGCAAGTATTCCTGCCTCAAATGGTTTTTTTTTTCATCATTGACAAAGCTCTTAATGGCATGGACAAATGAAACCTTCCCCCTGCTCTTTTGTGGAGGGTCAGGGGAAGTATAATTATTTTCCTCAATATAACAATGCAATGATCAACTAGGAGAGGGGAAAATTACACTTTCCCCATCCCTTTGCAGAGGATGAGGGAAAGTGTTTATTTGTTTGTTTTGTATACCATCACAATTAGCCTACATGCACTACTCTGTCCAGTTCACAACATTACAAAAACTAGCAAAATGTACAAAAACCCAATAAACATTAAATAAATAAAAAATAACAATTTGCAAATAACAAATACAACTATACAATAGATACAAAAATAAGAAATACAACTAAATCAATATACCCACCAAGATTTCTGCTGTAATTTCAAATTACCCCAATATCTTAAAAACTTATAAAATGTCTATTTAATGGGCCTAGTACAGTGGCGGTAAACCTATGGCGTGTGTGCCATAGGGGACACTCAGAGCCTTTTCTGTGGGGACGTGCACCATTGCCCCAGCACAGAGTATGCCCTGCTCCTCTGCCCAGCAGCCCAATGGGAGCATTTCCTCCCCCCAGCAGAGTTCACCCCGTCCCTCTGACTAGCAGCCCAATGGGAGTGCTTTCTCCCTTCCCTGTCTGGGGTAAGGTGAGTGGCTTACATGAAACGTGTGGGCGCAGCGGTAACAGCAGCCTGTTGGGTAAGGTGAGTTGTTTTTTCTAAACTAAAACCTCAGTACTGTATTCAGGTTAAATTGCTGTGTTAGCACTTTGCAATAAATAAGTGAGTTTTGGGTTTCAGTTTGGGCACTCAGTCTCTAAAAGGTTTGCCATCACTGGCCTAGTAGCTCAAGTCAAAACCAAGATATAAGATAATTATAAATGAGAATAATCAGGTGAAAATGCTTGATGAAAAATATGTTTTTAGTTGCTTCCCAAAGGCAATTAAAGATGGAGCTCATCTTATTTTAAATGGTAAACTATTTCATAATGTGGGGGCTATAGCAGAATATGCTCTTCTGTTAATCACAGCTTTCTTTACTTCTTTGGGAATTATTACTCCTAACTTAAGCTGATGAGTGTTCCGAGTAGCATGTTTTAGGGAGAGTCGCTCCTGCAGATAGCATGCTCTTAAACCATCTGTGCACCTGCTGTTCTAGCTGGTAGGAAAGAAAATGGCTGCTATAACAAACAATCAGTTATTTGATATCAGAAGCGTAGCATGCCTTAACGGGGCCCCGTATAAAAATTTGTTTGGGGGGCCATTGTGAAATAAAAAAAATTGGGAAGTTTTTATTAATTTTTGCTGTAGGGGGCCCCCGTGGCCCGGGGGCCCCGTATAATTGATACGGCAGATACGGCGGTAGCTACGCCCCTGTTTGATATGCTGAACGAGCTAATGTTAGTCCAGCATATTGGATGTTGACACTAGATGCAGCCTTTGAGAGCTGCAAGGCTCCCATATATGCTGTTCCTAATGTCCACAAGCACTAGGAACTGTGCATATGGGACTACTGCGAAAAGAAAAGAAAAGAAAAGAAAAGAAAAGAAAAGAAAAAAAGTGGAATATTGTAATGGGGTGGTCTAAAAGTAGCACTTAGGGCAGTGATGGTGAACCTTGACACTCCAGGTGTTATTGGGCTTCAATTATCAGAAGCCCTAGTCAATACTCCTGCTGATCAGGGCTTCTGGGAATTGAAGTTCAAGAACATCTGGAGTGCCAAGGTTCACCATCAGTGACTTTGGGGGAGGTTGAAGGCATTCCAGCATCTGTGACATGTGGAAGCCGGAGGCAGGAGCAGCCTCCAAGAGCTAAATGTGCTGTCTGGACATGCTCTGAGTTCAAAGGAAAGGTCAACACCCCACATGTGAAGTACAACTTCCTTTGTGTATGTGGGAATTTGACACACTCATAGGACAGGACTAGGAAACACACAACACTTTGGATGATGCTGGATTACAATTTTTATGATCCCTCAGCCTTGAGTATACTGGGTAGGGCTGATGGGAGTTGGAGTACAGAATTGGGAAAGCACTCCCATTTCAGACACAGGAATTTCTAGTTTGGGTGCCTACTGTGGGGATTAACACTCCAGTTGGAAACCATGTTTTGAAATTCTGTGAATTGTTATTGCTTTTGCTTCTGTTGTTGCATCGTTCTAAGAAGGTGGCTGGATAGCTCAGTGCTTTAGGTATCTGACTGTGGAGCCAGACATTGGGAGTTTGATTCCCCATGTGGCCATAAGCAAGATACTCAGAGCCAGGGCTCCCCCAGACTGCATATTAGAAAACTCAGGGTTAAAAAAAAAGACATCAGTGAAGTCACATGGTCAGCTTCCTGCTTCTTATCTACATTGGTTTCTCAAATAAAACCATATGCTTTGGTGTTAAGATGATACTATGGCAGGAGTTAATTGATGAAAACATATTGAGCTGTACCAACAGGCTGCCAGTTAGCTTTGTGTGAAGGAGCTAGGATAAACGCTGGCTTGTTCTTTTATGAACAGCTGACTCATATTTGAAAGCTCAGAAACCAAGTGAGGATACAAGGTATTTTCACAAAGGATATAAATGTCAGATGCATTTTAAAAGAAGGAATGTGTTTCAATAGCAAAGTCGGGGCAGGAGTGCTTTTCATTAAAAATTATTTAAGTTATGATGGTTGCCTTGATAACCTTTTGTAATGTCTGACCTTGGAAGCTTATATTTCCATGCAAAGGAAGCCGCTGTTTACATTTCAGACATAATCCTAGTGATGCACATGCTTCTTCTATGGCAGAAAAGCCAAACATACTCTTGGGAACATCAGTTTCAGAGAAAGGCAACATTTACTGCCCCTGACACTGGACGGCCCATCCTCTCTGTCCACAGGCAGTTGAGGCAAGCCAGTGCAGCGAGTCTCTGTGCATACAGCCCATTGGGATCACTGCACTTCACACAAGGCATGTTCACTTTCTTGTACACATAGACACAAGCACTTGAGAAGGTGGTGGTGTGTAGGCTGAGGTGCCATGGTGGCTTAGATCGCAGTGTTTCCCAAATGCTGGTTTTTGGACTTCAATTCCCAGAAGCCTAAGTCATTTTCCCAAAGCACTGATCAGCCAATGTACTGACTTAGGCTTCTGAGAATTGAAGTCCACTAGTGGGCTGTGTACCCCTTGTTGGGAAGCACTGAAGGTTTGATAAAATGCAGACAAGGGATTCTCAACCTTTTCAAGCAGAGGGCCGGACCATGCTCCCTCAGACAGTTTTGGGGGCCGGATGGCCATTTTGCCCTGCCTGCCACACATGATACTTCCAGGTGTGGTGGAGGCAGTGGGGGGGGGGCACATGAAATGGCATCATGGGCTGCATCCAGCCCCTGGGCCGTAGGCTGAGAGCCCTTATTGTAAGCCAACAGAGAAAATTTCCAAACATAATCACCTAGAACTTTCTTGTCATAATGGCCAGCTTCCGTTAAATGCTGGAACCAATTTTAATATTGTTTTTTTTTATTGACATCAGTATTAATAATTTCATGTCAGAAATAATTCTGGGTTGAAAGGATTTTTGTGGAAGAAACTCTGCTCAGGGAATGCCCAAATGAGGCTCCTTTCATGTCCTCAAGAGCTGGGACAGAGACGGGTGCTCAATCCGTAGCAGTTTAGTCATGAAAAACATGAGTGGAAATCCCTTTCCTGGTAATATAAACAAAGGAGCAAACAAAAGAGACACAATGGCTTCACCCTTTTCTTCTTTACAAGCACAGAAAAAGAGGTCTTTAATAACTATGGTGGAGATTTAACACACCTCCTCCCCCACACACAAGAATTTGAGAATGGAGCCATGGCAGACCAAACCAATAAGGGTTGTTTCAGCCCTGTGGAAGCCAATCCGAGTCCTTACAGGGCTCTCTGGATTCATCAGTTCATACTTTCCACAGAGGATCCTTTCAGGGCTCAGCATTGTGAGGCTGTTTTTCAGCTGCAGTTGAACAGCCTGGTTATTGACTGCATGCAAATCCCTCCAGAACAAAAGGCACTCATACAGATGATGTATTCCAGTACTTTGGAATGTGTCCATCCTTTTAAAGGGCCAAATGGCCATTCCAGGGAGACTGAAGAAAACAGTTAAAGGGAGGAAGCTGATCCAACAGAGCGGCAGATAACAGCCTTAGAACAATGGGGTTAACTGGTCCTTCCTGGAGCCTCACTAAAAATCCCACACACTTCTTGGCAGAGGACTGGCAGGTGGATAAAACTACATATTTTCCTTCCCCTACCAACTGTAACAATAAATGGTACACAGGAAATAGCTTCTACCCAACCTGGCAGCCTCCCAGACAGTTTGAATGCAACTTTTTATTATCTGTCACCAGCCTAGCCTTGTTGGTGGTGGCTGAAGGGATTTGTAGTATGACCTACTTGAAGGTTAGGGGGTAGGTTGCACTAGAAGCTCCATACTCCATTCCCTCCAGGCAAACTGGCTGGAGGATTATGAGAAGTGCAGTGCATAAAGTTGGAACATAAGAAGCTGCCTTACACTGAGGCAGACCCATGGTCCATCTGACCTAGTGTCATCAACTGAGCCTGGCAGCAAATCTCTAGGGTTTCAGACAGGATTCTTTTCTTGCTTCCTTCGCTTCCAAAACTGAGAGGAGGTCAAGACGTCCAGGCTGATGTGGTGGTTTTTCCAAGCACTGATGTGTTCAATTTGTTGCAAAATAATTTAGGACCTATTGCTGCATGTGGTGATGGTGGATCAGTTCTGGCAAGGCTTCAACAGCTGTTTTGAGTGTCTCCTACACATCAGTATGTCATCGATATGAGCAGGGGCTGCAGTGGCTCAGTGGTTAAGAAGCCCACCTTGTTAGCTGGAAGGCCAGGAAGTCAGCAGTTCGAGACCCAGGTACTGCATGATGGATTGAGTGTCTGTCTCTGTCCCAGCAATTGGTGACATGAAAGGATCCTTATTCAGGTGTCCCCTGAGCGGAGTTTCTCCTGCAAAAATCCTTTCAACCCAGAATAATTTTTGACACAAAATTATTATTAACAATACGAGGAGCTGTCTGTGTGTGTGTGTGTGTGTGTGTGTGTGTGTGTGTGTGTGTGTGTGAGAGAGAGAGAGAGAGAGAGAGAGAGAGAGTCTAAATGCATAGAGAGGAGTCCACAGCTGTCTATTTAAAACAAAGAGGGGGGGACTGCACACCACAAGAAAGAAAGAAAGAAAGAAAGAAAGAAAGAAAGAAAGAAAGAAAGAAAGAAAGAAAGAAAGAAAGAAAGAAAGAAAGAAAGAAAGAAAGAAAGAAAGAAAGAAAGAATGAATCCAAGGTATATTTTGCCCATCTCCCATTTGCTCAGATAATGCTCAATATGCAGTTAGCACCTAGCTAAATAACTAGAGCCAATGTGGTGTAATATGGAAAGTGTTGGATTGGGACATGGAAGATCCAGGTTCTAACCTCCACTGAATCATAAAACTCTTTGGGTAATCTTGGACTAGTCTTCTCTCTGTTATTCACACGCACGGTCTATCCCACCTCTTAGTGTTGTTCTGATGATAAAATGGTGGGAAATAGGGACATGTCCAGCATCAAACTAGATGTGACATGGGTTCCTACCACTATCATTAACATGAGAACCACTGTGAGTGCTCCCCAGTTGGATTGGGGCCATGAAGTTGGAAAAGAGGATTTACTCTACAGCTGTATTGACCCTGAAGCTACTAATAGCAATTGAGGCTCCTGATCTCAGTTCACCTTTGAAGCTCTTGCTGTATTGCACAAATAATATTTTCCCAAAGGGGAAGAAGATACGAAGCGAGGTGGTATGTTGCACAGAGTAAGAATTCCCTTCCTTTTCCAACCTGACAAAGGTTGCTGAGAATTCCAAGCACAGAACATTCATACAACAGTGTGGACATTAGCAACTTCTCAGGATACAACCACTTTGGCAAACGATACAGGAAATGCTATGGCATAAGGATGGGCCAATTCACATTTTTCTCCATTGACTAAATGATACAAAAGGAAATGTGAGTTAGCTTGGAATCCCCCCCCCCACACACACACACACAAAATCTGTAGTTTTCCCTCTGCTACTGAGACTTTGCTTCTTTAAAAAATGGATCTACTCACATCAGTCCAGCCAGTGTAATTGCTTAAATTGATGTAGAAATGTTCAGCACCTGGGGGTGTTGCAAATAATATCATGTGCCAAACACCACATTTACATTCTTTTCATTTCTGCAGGTCTACTCTAAGATACAGCTGCATTTCAAACCTCCAGCCACTAGACTTAGGGATTGTGGGGAGAAAAAGGAGAATGGAAAAGGGAGGTTCACACACTGAGAGAGCTTATTTTACCTTATAAAAGGGTGTATTTGCAAAGATACAGAATGGGAGGGCTGGATTTTTGCAAATAACACCATTTTAAAAAACCAGTGTGTTCCCAACACTGCTAGGGCACCCAGACAGAAAAAAGACAACCAAAAAGGAAAGAAGAAAAAAGAAAAGAAAATGAGAGGTGGAAATTGGCATTCTGCCCTCGCTCACTGCTTATTAAGTAGATTTTCTTTAGCAGCTCCTGCTGGGCTACAAGACAGTTATCTTAACAAGCTGCAAAAAAAAAAAAAAAAGCTGCAATCAAGGCTTTCTTCCTCTCTCCTTTCTTCTTGTTAGGCCAGATATTTTGTACAGGCTCCAGGAAATCCAAACTCCTTGGCGAAGTTTCACGGTGAGTGAATTCACATTTCCATTGCACATTTTCTGGCATTTCTCAGAATCCTGGCAATCTTTTCCCAGCTCAGTTCCACACCAGGTTGCATAACTTCAGGTCTATTTTGTGTGCATACTTTCCCTAACTGTGCACGTTGTTGCAAAAGATACACCTATGTACACATTTTCCTAATGATCACATTTTAATTAATTTTTCTTTTTGGGTTTGTGCACATTTTTTAGAGATGTCCATTTTAGTCTTGCACAATTTCAGAAGTTTACATGTTTTTGTGCAGATTTCTCTCTCTATGACATGCATTACAGACCTCAGAAATGTACTGATTTCTAGTCAAGATGAGTTCTATTGTGCGTTCCATTGGCACTCTTAGAAAGAGTTAACTAGGTACTTCCACAGTGAAACATTTCCTCTCCCCTCTTACTTTGTTTTTGACTCTGTCTGGAATTTGGTAACTACTGGCGTGGTAGTAATATCTTTGATAACTACTACTGGCTATTCCAGGTACGTCTTCTGCATTCTATAACCTATGCATGGAAAAAATCACTCCCCATAATTCTTCTACAAGGCACTCTTTCCAAACCCTGCTTCTTAATAATCAAATATTCAGTTCTGAACCATCATATCATCCAGTCTTCATTGAAGAAATACTGTTAGAAGGGGGGGGGGAGGACGATATGACAAATGAGGTTTGGCATGTGAAACTGAAGGACATCACTATCTTTCTGGTTACAAGCAAGGTACGTGCCATTTTGTTCCAAGCACATAATGTCGGCTTTCCAAAGGACAGAAAAATCTAGAAGAAAGCAACAAAGTTCATAAAGGTTTCCATCTGTGTAAATTAAAAGTATAACAAAGTAATAATCCTCCCCTAAGCATAATGCAGGGATTGTTTTCTTTTTGGAATTGAAGGCCATTCCTATCTTTTAAACAACTCTGTAACTGAAGAGTGGGGAAGAGAAGCAGCAAACGGAGAACTCCTTGCCTTGGATCTTAGAAATATGATTTAACACTCTTTGCCAGGTCTCTTTTGTCTGTCCTGACCTTAGCTGACATACAGTATATAAAAGAAAGTAAATGCCTACATTGTCAGAATATTCCCATGCCTCAGATGAAATAATCTGCCTACAGCAAGGTCAGGGGAAAAGGTGTCTCCAGTATTTATAACACTCATTGCCTTTATTAGATTAAGGAGGTGCATTCTAGCAGCTAGTTATGTGTAATACTGTACAGTAATTTTAGTCTGTTTCTTTCCTTGGGAGTAGGTTCTATTGACCCAGGATGGGGGAAGTATTTGCAAGCCCCATTTGATATAATGGAACCACAGTCTGATTTTAAATAACTGCAGATTCTGATTTTATTCACTCATATTTACTATGGACAGTTTATCCAATGTTGGCTTTCCAATGTTCTGGATGAACAGAAGTGTGGGCAACCTCTCCTTCTCTTTGTAGCTCCAATGTAACCCTAAAATATGCTCCAAACTCTCAGAAGGGGGCAAGTGAAGAGAAGGGAATCTTAAAAATGTGCGTGCTTTAACAACATTCCTACAGGAAGGGGGAATTGTGATTTTTCAGTTTCATTGTAGAAATACAGTCAAACCTCGCGTAAAGAGCGTCTCGCTTAAAGAGTAACTCGCTTAAAGAGCAGAATTTTCTCTGAATGTTTGCTTTGCTTAACAAATAAAACCAACCTAAAACTCGCTTAACAAATAAATCGGGGTTTGCAATCCCCCCCACACACACAATTGGTCACTTTCAATGGTGTTTCGCTTAAAGAGCAAACTCGCTTAAAGAGCAATCCTGTGGAACGCATTATGCTCTTTAAGCGAGTTACAACTGTACTTATTTCACTCCTTCCAAGAATGTCAAGGGAATAGACCAGTGTTTCCCAAATGCTGGTTTTTGGACTTCAATTCCCAGAAGCCTAAGTCATTTCCCCAAAGCACTGATCAGCCAATGTACTGACTGAGGCTTCTGGGAATTGAAGTCCACTAGTGGGCTGTGTACCCCTTGTTGGGAACCACTGGAATAGACAATAGATGTAGTGGTGGGCATCAGCAGGTTTGCACCAGTTCGCGAGAACCGGTAGCAGAAATTCTGCCTGGCCCCACCCATCCAAGTTTTGAAATAAAGTAGTCCTAATCTGGGTGTAACACAGGGCTTTCCCTCTGGCCACGCCCACCATACCACACCCACACTGTGGTAGTAATTTTTTTTTGGAGCCCACCACTGGATAGATGGTATTTTGAATTACATCTAGTACGTTCTTAGTTGGAGACTTGGATAACAAACAGTTATTTTTACATGTAGAATGGTCATCACATATAAAACAGCCATCAATTTCAGTTCTCATGCCACTTGAGAGGTCTTTGATGAAAACAGTTTGTATACCTTCAGCAGTGAGTTGTCTAGTGCTAAGCAATTTTTAAAATGCCCTTTGACATCTGACACAAGAAGGTACGTTTGAATGAACTTAGGCTTCTTCTGGAGTCATATACTTGTGAAACACAAGATGTTGTTAGATAATCCCTTAAACTCTATACTGTACATGATCGCTTCTAAAAATTTTGCAAGGAAAGTTACTCATGTACATGCCTGGAAACCTCTCAAAGGCTTAACAATAGACATTGGATGGCCAGAAAAAGACTGTTGATGTGTTTTGGTAGGATCAGACCAGAAGGTATAGCTCAGTGGTTCCCAACGTGGGGCCCATGCCCCTCAGGGAGACTTCAATTCCCAGAAGCCTAAGTCAGTACATTGGCTGATCAGTGATTTGGGGAATTGACTTAGGCTTCTGGGAATTGAAGTCCAAAAACTAAAGTTTGGGAAACATTGGTATAGTCGATAGGCAGAGATCACCCACTTTTCCTTCTCCTTCCTTAAGGAATATGCCAGATTTGGGCAGTGATGGGCACCAGCAGGTTCACACCAGTTCTCCAGAACCAGTAGCAGAAATTCTGGCTGGCTCCGCCCATCCAATTTTTGAAATAAAATAGTCCTAATTCAGGTGTAATGCAGGGCTTTCCCCCAGGCCATGCCCACCATACCATATCCACAGTGTGGTAGTACAATTTTTTGTAGCCCACCACTGGATCTGGGGTAAGAAATACAGAGCTAACTTTGCTTTTGGTGTAAAAATTTATGTCGTCTATGGTTCCCCCTGTGTATTTGATACAGAGCAAGAATTTGTTAAGAGTCTTAATGCCATGAACTCTAATTTTTTGCTTAATCTGTTTATGTGTCTAGAACTTAAGATTGAAAAAAGTCTCTGCTTTTAAAGAAACTGAATCCTGACTTAGATACCAAAATGTCTGACTTCTTGGAAATGGTGTGTGTGTACAAAATACAACACAGTTGCAGTTTCAGAGCTGTACCTTGACCCATCAGGCCATCAACAGCCTATTATTTCTCATAAGGGAGGCAAAGGTAGTCACATAAAAGTCAGTGGCAACCCAGTAAAGCTATATTTACATAATGTCCATTTACAGAAGGTTCATATGACATTCACATTTATGCAATATGTGTCTTTCTCTAAAACAAATATGTGAGTGTAAGGTATTTTTGACCTGGGATCCTCAAAGTTGCCTTCTTAGTGAACAGATCTTTCTGAGCTCCTACAAGGGGAATTTTAAAGAACATTGAAAAGTGAACTCTTCCTTTGCAATAATTAGACATTATTTGCCCTAGTCTGGGAAGCCATCAAAAGCTGGAAAATAATTAATGCCCAGAGTTAGTAAATGAGCCAAAGACTGCCATTTTAAGGAGGAATCACATCAACAACAGAGCATGGGGAAACCATGCTGAACTCCAAGAATAAGAATCACTATTATAGGAGGTAGCCTTCTATGCTTTTCACTTTCATAGAAGGGTAGTCGTTTACTGGACTTACTTGCTGTCCAAATGGGGCCTTGTGTGTTTGCCTACACATGTGATCGGAAATGGAATGTCTTCTCATTCTCTGTGACTAGAAGGGGTGTGGTTGGTGCCACATGCAGGAAATGCCACCCAGAAGCAGAAATTGCCATCCTCTGTTATTTTTTGGAACTGAAAATGGCCCTCTTACACCCCAGACTGTAAACAATGAGGTCTGCCACCCCTACCCACTCCAAAAACGAGGCAATGCTTCTGGGTGTCATTTCCTGACATGTGGCATCACACCCTTTGATGTCACAGAGAATACCAAGACATGCCATTTCTGGTCATGTGTGCAACCAGTGCAGATAGCTGTGATGTCATTTCTGGTCATGTGTGTAAGCAAATGCATGTGGCCCCATTTTGACAGCAAGTTAGTCCATTAAACTTTTAATTGGCAGAGTGATCAGCAGATGGAGTCATTGTGGCGACAGCTTTCTGATTCCAAGTGTGGTCCAAGTAGTCTGCCATTTGTTCACTGGAGGACTAGCTTTCTGCCTTCAAGCAAACAGAGGATACTATCTGATCACAAGTACTGAAATGAGACACTGCATTTATTCTAGCCAGCTTCTACAGATGGAAAGAGTGTCATCTTATGCTTCATCTCAGACAACAAAATGGCTTCAGGCAGACCTGCACTACTCACAGGTAAGCTGACTTCTGCAACTGACCTTTGCAACTGCACATGCTCTGCATGCAAAAGTGCCAGTTTCAATCCCTAGGATTTCCAGGCATGGTTAGAAAAGGTATTGTCTGAAACTCTGGAGAGCTGTCACCAGCCAGTTTCTATAATATTGGTCATGAACTACTAATCTGTCACTTTGCTGTTATTTCTACAACTGTTGTAGATTGCTTTTGTGCAGCAGCGGACATGGCATTAACAGCTGATTGATCCTGCACTTGTTCACACAAAACATTTCTCCATGGAGATATTGTACAGTAATACCGCGGATAACGACGATTGCATCGGATAACGCTAGAATTGGATAATGATGCAAGTTTTTTGAAAAAAAAATTGCATCAGATAACGATTCTGGCTAATGATTCTTAGTGTTATCGGATGCAATGGTCTGCGGGTGTGGGGTGGTTTGGGTAGAACTATCCACCCCCCACCTGCAGCAGTCTCTGCGACTGCAGTAGGGTCAGGGAAAAGCATTCTCTCTCCCTGTAGTTTAAATACAGGGAGGAAAAAAGACGTCCGCCTGCCTTTAAAACGGTTTGTCCCTGAAGTCAGGGCTTTTTTTTTTTTTTTAGCGTTCGATGCATGCATCGGACAACGCTAAAAATCGGATAACGTCATGACTTGTGGAACCAAGTCATAACGTTATCCGGTGTATTACTGTATATGTTTCTGGTCATTGGGAAGCATTGAACAAACTAGGACTTGAGGGACGGTCTCAAAAGTATTCACTTATATTATGACATGCACTGCTGCCACCCACTGGATACTTTTTGTGTTGTAAAGTCTGGCTGTGATTTCATGAAAAGCTAACTTGCAATTATTATCACTACCCTCCTCAATAAAGTTTGCAACGGAAATGTTGACATTACCTGAGTGTTTGACTGGGACTCAGGAGATCTGGGTTCAAATTCCTTCTTGGGCATGGGAGAGGGTGGCAAAGGGTGGGGCGACACTGGTAAACTACTCCTTAAGTGTATCAAAAGCCCTACTATGATCATAATGAATTGGAATCAATTTAGCAGCATTTAACACACACAACATAATTAAGTGTACTTGAAAGCATATCCTTTACACTTAATCTCATTGCTCCTTTTACTGGGAAAGGCAAGCACAACTTTTATTTGTGGACTATTGTGCTAATTTATACTCCGTGGCCATGCTTTGGCAATGTTACCAGATAGCCCTGGGATCTTAGGCAGGTTCACAGGGGTGGACTGACCTTGACAAAACAATTTCTCCTTAAAATCATAGTAAAATATCTTAACCTGTGTAACAATAGCTGACTGCTGAAGAGAAGAAATGAGAGAACTAGGGATGCATTGGAATGAAGTCTCCTGGAAGAAGGTATGGCTGTCACCTGGAACAAAAGCATTTCATACTGGCTGAAACTGTTGCTTAGTAGAGCAATTCACTACTAGTGTAGACCCACTGAAGTAGCAGGGATTTCACCAACCAACTCCTCCCTAAGTATTGGCCTACTCAGGTTGCATCTCCTAACACTATTAGTTTCAGATCCCACTTGTGCCTTTCTTACAACTTTTAGTCACCGTTGTACTAATCGTTCGCCAACACATCTGTGAAATTACTGTGACACAAATGATATTTTGCTAGAACGTCACTGTATTACTTCATTAGCATACACTCATTTATAAGGCATAGTTGTAACAAAATGGTTTCAGACAGCAAGACTTGATCTTACTGTAACATTTTGACAACAGAAGCGCAAACACGCCATGGATTGATCACCTCACGCACACATACAAGGGGTTCTGGGGCATTCCAGTCGGTGAGAGGACCTGGGAGACTACTTTGGCCTGACTGGATCCAGGGATAACCAATGGCCAAAGAACGCAGGGCCCTAGAGTGGGGGACCTAAGCAGAGGCCATGGAAGAGGTGGTGCCAGCTGAGGACCTGGCCCAGGAAGAGTGGACCCTGGAGGAGAAAGGAGAGGAGGCTCTTTGGGAACTCCAGTCTATAAGGGAGGCATTGAAAACTGAGGTGGTGTCAGGGAACCAGAGGGCCCTTGGACTTGAACCTGGGCCACAAAGATCAGGGAATTCTCCTGAAGGCCACTGTGGCTTGTTTGTGTTCCACACACACATACACCCTGTAGTTGCAGTAGGCCATATCAGAACTACTTTTGACATTGTTTATAGATTCAGGGATAGAGGAAGGAGTGCCCACAGACATGGCTAGAGCTAGCAGGGCTTGCAGACTTTGACCAGAAGTTCTAGCAATGAAGATATCAGAGAACACTGACAAAGCAATCCTATTTGGACAGGAAGAAGCTACAGTATGTTGGAGGAAATGTTAGTGCACGAGTTCTCAACCTTTGAAAGCTGGCGGCTAGGTCACACTCCCTCAGACAGCGTCAGGGCCATTTTGCTCTTCCTCTACCACATGACACTTCCTGGTGTGGTGGAGGCGACATGGTGTTGTGGGCCACATCTGGCCCACAGGCTGAGAAAACCTGCGTGTGTGCTCTCAAGCCAATTTTGATTCATGGTGACCTTTTCTAGGGTTTTCTAGGTTGAGAATAGTTTACAATTCTTCTCTTCTGGCAGCATCCTGGGACTGTGCAGTTTGCCCAAGGCCACACACGCTGGCTCTTCCCCTTCAAGGCCTACTGGGGAATGGAATTTCCAACCTCAGGCTTCACAGCCTTATACCTAAACCACTGAGCTATCCAGCCAGTTAGACTTGCACTAGCAGGGCAGAAAATTGCAACCAGGAATAAATAAAGGCAGAGGAGACATTAGTAAAGGTTTCCCTTGCTCGAAAGCGAGTTGTATCCGACTATAGGATTCAGTGCTTATCTGTTTCAAAGCTGAAGAGCCAGCGCCATCTGCTTCTGCAGATGTTTCTGCGGTCATGTGGCAGGCATGATTAGACACTGGAGCACACAGAACACTGTTACTTTCCCACCAAAGTGGTTCCTATTTATCTACTTGCAATTTCTTGCTTTCGAACTGCTAGGTTGGCAGGAGCTAGGACAAAGACGGGAGCTCATTCCATCCTGCGGTACTCGGGAATCGAACTGCTGACCTTCCGCCTCCCATTCAGCGTCTTAGCAATTTGAGCCACTGCAGTCCTAGAGGAGACCAATAGTGTCTCAAATTATTCAATGTACAGAGAAAGGAGAAGTCCTCTTCACAATTTACAACCCAGTAGCCATCTATTGAAGCTAAGTGATAGGTTTGTGATACAAAAGGAAGTATCTCTTCAACACAGCAGACAGCTAAACTGTGGAATTCACCACCAGAAGATTTAGCAGTAACCATCAAATGTAGATTAGACAAATGCATGTAGGAGTCAGCCTATCAATCATGAAAGCAATGAGAGCCAGAGGTCTAGTGAGTAGACTGATGGAATAGTGGATAGTGTGACTTAGGTCTTGGTTCAAATCCCCACTCACCATAGAAACTCATTGGCAGTGCTAATTGCAAAACTACTCCTTAAATATTTTGCTTGTGTTGAAAACTCTATTCGGATTGCCATATATCAGACTGGATTGTATGTAACATCATATCTAAAGCAACATACCCCAGGATGCTAGTTGCTGTGCAGTGAGGATGGCGATACTACCCTTATGCCCTCTCAACGTGATTTTCTACTGATTGACTACTGTACAAAATGAATGCTGCCTCTGGTCTGATGCAGGCCTTTTCTTTTGTACAAAAATATTAATTTCAGTTTCTTGAGAGGTGTATTAAGAATACAGTATTCTTTAAAAAAAGAAGAAGTCCTAGTACCTTTGTGGGCTTTCAGATTACATAAACAGTACATCAATAGCCTGATGAATCATCATCTAGATTCCATGCAAGATTACATAACCCCTGCTAGTTATTTCAGACCAAATATGAGACTGAGCAGTTGTCCTTCTGACATTTTCTTGTATAATTATTTTATTTACCTCTTTAGTCTATCATTTGCAGGACACACTAGCTTGTTCACCATTCATCTTTCCTCCTAAAAACCGGAACAGCATGTCCTTGAATTTAGGTGATGTTATTTTCCTCTGCCACTAGACCCTCTTACTCTGCCTTTACGGCTTGTTTGTTTTAGTGTCAGATTACTCTGGGTTGAAAAGATTTTTGCAGGGGACGCCCAAATGAGGCTCCTTTCACGTCCTCCATTGTGCAGCTCTCGGGAATCAAACTCTGCATTTCCAGTCTCCAAGCCTAGTGCCTTAACCACTGTTTATGGACAGTATTTTGATTATATAGTATTTATATTTATGTTGTTGCACTGCATCTTGGGATGCTGTGATTTTGTATTGTAATTCTGTCATATTGTATTGTATCCGATTTTATATTGTAAGCCGCCCTGAGTTGGTTTTCACCAAGTAGGGCGGCATATAAATCGAACTAATAATAATAATAATAATAAGCCCCTGGGGGAGCTGCACGTTTATTACTAAAGGTTCATAAGCTCTTCATCTTCCTAGTTTCTCTGTTCTAGGTAACAGTAATTATACCTTTCTATTCTGAAAATTATTTGAAGGTTTTCCTTCACTACACAAACTAAAGTACAGGTTCGACACAACTAAATCTGTGCCACTGAAGTAGCTAAACAAATGGCAAAATAGGTGAACAGAAGTAGTATCTTTTTCTTTGAATTAGGTTTCACATTTTTTAAAAAAACTTTTATTTGCTTTCAACATTTGTGGAAATATGTATATGAAGTAGCCTTACACACAGGAATTCACAATCTGTTGTTGATTTTGTTCATTCCACAATCAAAAAGTCTGTGCTATGCTATTTACAACCTGAAAGAAACTCTTTCAAAAGTACATTTATGAATACCATACAAACTGCAAACTCTCTATGGATTCCCTCTACATGCAGTTTTATTGCAATTTTTCACTGGCTCCTTTTTAAGTCATTATGCTTTAGGATATTTATATTTCTTATGTACTCTTATCATACAGCCAAAGTAACTTTCTGTACACATATTTTAGGCAACAAATATTGAAAATCATCACCCTTTATCTAAAGCAGGTGTATGTACAATTTCAACAACTATCTTTTATTAAATTCTATACAATTCCTTTACACTCCAGGATTCTGATTCACAGCCAAATTAGTGCATTTCATGATTTCTCTTGAGATAACTGTTATACACTAGAGATGTAGATTAGAGGAAATAAAAAGTTACATTTAGCTATGTCACAAAAATATACCACTTAGGTGAAGCTTGGAACATTTTCCTGCTTGGCTATCCACAACAATTTCTTATTATTTATTTTGTGTCGACACACACGTCCAGACTTTTTGCTGTTCTAAATCTACTGGTTTTTAAATATTTGCCCTTTAAAAATAAAATAAATGTATTGGATGGAATGTGTGCATCTCTGTTTGCATAGAGATAGCATACAAGCTGAAAGTATGACAAAACTCAGGACAAACGTATTGGGGTCATAACAGCTTTTTAAGTGAAAAAGTGAAAGTATAGTACTTCTATGTACTGTACTTTGATCAAAGGATGATGATAACACTTAAAAAACAATTGTGCCTTCAATGTTAACCTACTTGTCTGTATTGTAGGCTTTAGGGCAGGGATTCCCAAACTATGGCCCATGGGCCGATACAGCTCCTGAAGCCATTCCATTAGGCCCGCGATGTCCTCGCCAAACCAGGAAGTAAAGGTAGGCGTTTCTGCACATGTGCAGACATGTCTGTATTCACTTCCTGGTTTGGTGTGGACGTCCTCACACATACGCAGAAGCGTCCGTATTCACTTCCTGGTTTGGCACGAACATTATTGTGCATGCGCAGAAGCGCCCATGCCAAACCAGGAAGTGAATATGGACGTGCATACACAAACACACCCTGTTCCAAGGGCAGGTCAGGCCCCCGGCCCAAAAAGTTTGGACATCCCTGCTTTAGGGGATTCTTGTCCTAGAGACTTTTGCTGTCAGTAATTAATAACTTACAGCACACAATTGACTGAAAACAAATACAGACTTAGGGTAATGGAAAGCCAAGCACAATATACAACACAATGATTTATACCCAAATCTAGTTAATGGACTTGGCAGCTGAAAAGTAATTCCACTGATGTCAAGACGATTTCTGCCACAAACCTGAGCAGGATTTGGACTGTACTACCATTTCTAAGCAGAATGGGAAAAGTGTCTATGTGAATCGGGTTCTGAATTTCACTTTAAAATACAGTAGATTATTCAGTGCATTCCAGGTAACAAAATCAGAGTAAACATTCAATGTTCGGAATGCTCGTAATATACATGTACCAATACAATACAAAGCTGTTCAATAACAGTGAATTCTCCCAGAATAAGCATATAAAAAGTTATATACTTGCTCACAATTACTTTTCAGTATGTTATTAAAATACATTGATGTTAAATCAAAAATATTTTACTATTTACAAGTACATGTATAAAGCTTAAATATAAGAATAAGCCTATTGTAAGAAGTTTAAAGAGGACATTTAGACAGGTTGGCCCATTTTTACAGTGCAGGGGAACCATGCCTGGTCTTCACGCTACGAAACTGCAGGCACTCAATTCAGCTATGAAACTGCAGGCACTCAATTCAGTCATCTAGCTAGTGCTTCAATAGAAAAAAAAATCTACTTCACAGATAGGATTAAATCCTTTCATCAAAAAGTTCCAGTTTTAGCTCCACTGGATTTTTGTTTGTTAAGTCCTATTCCTAGCAGCTCAGGGCATTCAACTTCTTCTTGGGCAATTTGGTTGCACTTCCACAGCAGGCTGTAATTCATCTCTTCAGTGATGACGCTGTCATGTTTGTATTCTGGATGGTTTGCAACAAACTCTCTCATCCATCGAGCAGCTGTCATTAATTCTCCTGTAAGAGGTGTCACATGGTATTGCATCAAATTCTGTTATACATCGTATGAACATCTTTTATACGTAAGTTAGCTTACGTGACAAAGCTATTTCCCAATTCAATATTAAATGAAATCAGAAAATACTATATACCCAGTGTGGAGAAGTGGATAGTGGTGAGCTAAAGCTCAAAAGATCCGAGTTCAAATCTCTGCTGAGGCATGAAAACTCAAAAGGTGGAACGGAACTGGTAAAACCATGCCTTATACATCTGACATAACGTGAAAGCTCTATATAAGAAGAGCCCTTGGGGTGCAGTGGTTAAACTGCTGTACTGCAGCCAAAACTCTGTAGTTCAATTCTGATGGGGATCGAGGCTGACTCAGCCTTTCATCCTTCTGAGGTTAGTAAAATGAGTACCCAGCATGTGAACCGCCCAGAGAGTGCACTAAGCACTATGGGGTGTTATATAAGTGTACAGTAATAACTCGGATAACATTTACCTCGGATAACGCTAAAATCGCATAACGTCAAGTAATCTGGGGAGGAGAATTGGATCGAATAACGTTAAGGTTCTATGGGATGGATCGGATAACAACCGCTAAAGCCTGTGTGGTTACAATGTATCTCTATGGAGCTTTAACGTTATCCGATCCATCCCATAGGATTTTAACATGCATCGGATAACACTAAAAATCAGATAACACCAAGACTTGTGGAACCAAGTCTTAGCATTATCCGAGGTATTACTGTATTTGCTATTGTCATAAGCATTGCTGTAAAACTGATTACATCTTGATGACACAACATAAAGAAGGTAGTATTCCTCACACTAGTCTACGCATGGTATTCAGTGTAAAGTATGCAAACCTAGCACTTACTGGGTTTAAGCACAAAGTAGCATTTGAGGGGCAATAGAAATCAAAGGAACTTGGGCCCTCCTTTTCCTTTCAATTCCCAATCAGAGAACAAAACATGTAGGAATGTAAAATAGGAAGGTGAAGGAAGCCACCCAATATGACAAAGCGATGTATTTCACTGCTTGAGGGAAAACCACTTCTAAATACAAGGTCACTGCCTTACCTAGATTGATCCTTAAATTTTTACTGAACACTGGCCGAAATCCTGTTCATGTAAATTAAGCTGCATAAGGCAGGGATTTGTGTGTGTGTGTGTCTGTGTGTAAATTAAACATTTCCTACTTCTGTCTTGTTGCACTAATGAGTCCTGTGTACTCCCCCTCATTGTTAGGAACTCACAAGATAGGAGGAAATAATATTTATTTACCAAAAATCACAATCACTGGTGAAATGATCTTTGCAGTGATGAATTTTGGTGATTAAAAATTGATTCCTCCTGTCCAATGTTCCTGCCCCCCATTGGGTTCCTGATGATGAAAGGATGTTGTACAAAATCAAGCTGCTTGCTTTCATAAACTACAACCCACTTCCTTCAGTTTTCAAGGCTTCCTAAGGATCTCTTTTGACCTGGGAACTTTGGCAAGCTGGGCGAGTCTTTAATATATTTTTTTAAAAATCACTGCCAGATCACTGCCAACAAACCCAATTCCACCAGCTGTTATTTTGGATATTAAAGACTTCAGCCTATTCCAGTTCTTCTGCAACCAAATGCTTCACCAGCCAAAAGGATCCCTAATGGAGCCTCAGACCCTGAAGGAAATGGGAATAAAAAACTTTAAATTAAATTAGGATTGCAGGCTGATGACATCATCACTGTTTACATCTACTTACTTACATCAACAGGATTTCAGCCACTGTGAGGTAGGGGGCCCAGTAAAGAGAATTAATCTCTTAGTCTGTCAGACAGCACAATACTTTTTATTTTTCCTTCAAATTTCACCAGGTTTCTCTATTCCCAATCGAGATCTGGTGACGTGCAAAAGATCTATAGAAAATTTCTGAATACATTTCCCCCATAAAAACAGAAACAATGTGTGGATAAAATGACAATATATCCTGGCATTCAAAGTAATAACAAAACTTTACAGGGAATTAATTTTCTATTTACATAAAAAGATGTGTGGGCAAAAAAGGAACAGAGATAACCTGACATCAAAATCAATTATCTGGCAAACAGGACACTTTAAATGATAACCTATTTTGGTAATGAAAAACTTTCTAATTCAAAATGCTCCAGAAAAACTATATTTACTGCCTACAGCACAAATGTTTTCATACCTGAGGCTCTCTTTTTTATTAGTTTCAGGTAGTTTAGAATGCTGCACCTTGTGTCCACATCCACTTCCATGTTCTCAAGGTAAGAGTTTAAAATTGGAATTAATCCAGGAAATATTCCCTCCTGTAAGCATCAGAAAAAAGTTGGGAAAAAATAATACTTCACATCCTTGATTTCTCTCCCCACCCGCACAAGGGATTCTCCAACTATTTCAAGAAGATCTCCCAAGGGCAGAGTCACAATGCAAGATACAGTCGTATTGTCACCTATCCTTGGATAAAGGAAAGCTTACATCTATCTACTGTGTGTTTTTTATCTGCATCCAGACTTATACCTTTCTTCCTGCATCAATTCAACAAAGAGCTAAAGAAATGAAAAGTTTGTGCCTAGCTGCAACCTTATGATACATCAAGACTGAAGAGCTCCAGTGGATGGTGAGTGTGTACACCACAGTTCCTGGATGACGAATCAGTATGTCAAGACATACACGGGGAGAAGTAAGCAAAAGCCTTTGCAAACTGTTACAGTTCTTACTGCTGCCTTCTCCAAAATTTAGAAAGCTGTCCTCACCTTTCCATTGATTATTGTATCTATGCTCATTAAAGTATATTCTTCTGCATCATTTTCTGTACCATTTTGAGCTGGGCCACATCCATCCACTACAGCATTACCATCTTTTCAATGGATGACAGATTAGGTGGGGGATTCAGGGGTGAGAAAGAAAACAGAAAAATCCAAAGAAGGCAATTAGTTTCATTGTTGTTTCTTACTGAAGTGTCTCATAAAATCAGATTGTAAACAAGCAGCAGCATACCTTTGCAAATGTCTTTCCTGAAATAAAACATGCCCTGACGGACAGCATCTCGTTTCTGAGCTACTTTCATGTTTTCATCCACCTAATAAAGTGAAACACAGGGGGGTGGGTGGGTTGTTAATAAAGGATTTTGGAAGGGGTGGGAAGAATGTGCACATTAGGTTTGCAAGGTATGAAAACTGTTTTATAGGACTATTTCCCTAAATGTAATCATGTGTGCAGGTATACCATTATTTGTTAAAAAAAACCAGCACGACAAATTAGTAGCCATCTCTTGGCTTTTTTTGGACTCCAGATCCAAAAATTTTCCAAGAACTCCTCAGGCAGAATTATACAAGTAGCAATCTAAAGGTCCAAGCCTACAAATCTCTTCATTCCACTTGTTTGGAAAAGTTCAAGTCTCTGAGAGTGTATCACATTCTAGGTCTCATTTCCTGCTGCATTGCTCCTGGAGTATAGTAATCTAGTTACCATTTAAGCTGTAAAGCTGATATTTCCTTAAGAACTCATAGCCAGGAAGTTTTGGAGATGGAAATAAAGGCTAGAATGCTACATAGCAGTGGTGGTGAACTTTAGCACTTCAGGTGTTTTTGGACTTCAATTCCCAGAAGCTCAAGTCAGCACTCCTGTTGATCGTGGCTTCTGGGTATTGAAGTTCAAGAACACCTGGAGTGTCAAGGTTCACTATCATGGCTATATTGTCTCTGAGGTCCCGGTGAGTAGAATGAAAATTATCTAGGATCTGGGGGCCAAAATATTAAAAAAGAATGGCAGACCCCACAAGGGAACCTTTTGCTCTAACCCATTTGTTTAAAATATTATCTTTAAATACAAACCTCCTCATAGGATGGCCAGAATCTAACTGACACAAGTTCTTGACTAAATTCCTAGTAGTATGCCAGTTCTGTGACTCAGAAGATACTAGGAGTTCATCCAGGGACTTGATAATTAACTGCAATTTGCTACTCTGAGTTTTTGTTGTTCAGTCGCTCAGTCGATTCTGACTCTGAGTTTTGCATTTATGGAGGTGCAAATGTTCATTTGGATTCTGCCTACTGTTTTTAGGGATCAGGTTAGTTGTGCCTCTCTTGAATGCAGAACAATTATGCTATCATTTGACAGTTTTGAATAGCTGCTGTTAGTTCACAGCACAAATCTCCTCTCTAAAGGTGGAAGTTACATCTTACTCTTAAAAGGGGATCACTACCACAAATGGCACCCCTGTATCAAACTCTTTAACCTTCTCCTTATGTTAGGCAGATCACCTCATCTCATTTTGTACTAAGCTATACATCGCATGTAATGTGTACGTCAGCCTTAAGAAAACTGTACTGCTTCATATTATTAAAAACTTGGATTCCCACTGCAACAAATACTTTCTGATGTTGTGATTGAGAAAGGGACAGGGACCAAATGTTTAACTTGAATAGAAAATGTCTGTTTAATATCTACTCATTATATTAAAAATTAACTGTCGAGATTCAGCTGAAGTACTTCTAGATAACCAAAATTAGTGTCTATAAGACTACATGCAATGGTTTAGGCAGCTAGAATAAATTAAAGGCAAGCCTTTAATGCAGGGGTTCCCAATCTTTTCAAGCCAGGGTCTGGATCACGCTCTCTCAGTCAGTTTCGAGGGCCAGACAGTCATTTTTCCTTGCCTGCATGATGGGGGTGGCCATTTTGTCCCAACAGCTTCAAAGGGGTTGGCCTTTTTGTTTCTTGAATACCCTTGGAGGGGTGGGGGGTCACATGAAATGGCCCTGTGGGCTGTATACGTCCAACAGGCTTTAGGTAGGGAACTCCTGCTTTAATACAACATTTAAGAGCACTCAAGTTGTGTAAGCAGAAAGCTGCTGATGAAATTTACTTATTTATTTACATTTATACCCTATCCCTTTGAAGCATTTGTTCTCTGCTCATTGTAGCCCTCAATCTGAGCAGTGTGGGTTATGCCACAGAGGGCTGCCATGAAAAGGACTACTGGCCCCATATCTAGGAAACAAACATTGCAGCAGTGGCATATTCTCACAAGATTATTTTAAAAAGGGCTTAATTCTCTCCTTCTGAATATCTTGATTTAATATATATCAGAGAAAGACAACATTAGAGTTACCTTGGACAAAGGAATAAGGAAATCCAGCTTGTATGAAAGAATGACTCGAGTTAGCAGCACCACAAACACAACATATGCAGAGTTCTCAAAGTCTGTTAGCTGGACCTAATAGTTGAGAAAAGTTAAAAATAAAATGTTTTAAAAGCCCATGTATAAGTTTACATAATTTTTTTAACATGACATACAGCTTTTTGGGATGACATTTTGCACTGGAATTTTGCACTATGAGAGAAGCAACTGGAATTGGGCCTTGGAACCATGCCTGGAAGATGTCATGTTACTTATGCATAGTGCTTTGCAATCAACAAAACCCAAGCCAAAAAAAAAATACTTGCAAGGTGAGTGAATCTAGCATTGTAGCAAAAGGGAATCTCCACCCAAGGCTGAAGGGGGTGGGAGTTAGTATATATTTTTGAGACCAGATCTCTATGACTTGGAGAGACATCAGTGTTGCAAATTACTGAAAATTAGGAAAAGAGCCCTACATTTTAGAGTTTCTTGTAAAGGCTATAAAGCAAGCTTTTTCTAAGTTGTTTGAAGAATGATCTTACATATTATGTTTGGTAAGACAGAAAGTGATCTATCAAAAAGATGTAGGCATCCTCACAAAACACTGTGTGTCTCCTTCTGCATACACCAGAACAGCTAGTTATCACTGCTATTAAAGATTCTTGTATGGCTAAAGTAGTAACCCCACCTACATAAGTGTATAAATTTCATTTTACATATTTAGAAATCAGAATTTGTGCAAGTTAAACACTGAAGACAAAAAAAACAATAAACTAGCAATGTCCAATTTCAGTAATTTGAAGGCGTCTCTGATTGAACCCAAGATAGCATGTGTCATGAACTTGGAAAAGTTACTTTGTTTTAAGCTACTTTAAAAGTACAGTTGTACCTCGCTTAAAGAGCATAATGCGTTCCACAGGATTACTCTTTAAGTGCGTTTGCTCTTTAAGCGAAACACCATTGTAAGTGACCAATTGGGGGGGAAATTGCAAACCCCAATTTATTTGTTAAGCGAGTTTTTGACTGGTTTTATTTGTTAAGCAAAGCGAACATTCAGAGAAAATCCTGCTCTTTAAGTGAGTTACTCTTTAAGCGAGGCACTCTTTATGCGAGGTTTGACTGAGATTCAAAGATTCCTGGAAGCATTAAGTCATCAGGATTAGTGCCTCTAGTGGACAGAGAAACACCTGAGGGGTTCTCAAAGTTCAATAAATAGGAGTGAACTTTCCAACTCAAGTTCATTGCCCTTTCAAACCATCAGTCAATGACCCTGCCAAGGAGATGGGGGGGGGGGACACACAAAATGAGAGCTTTGCCAATGTGCCGTGACCTTGAAAGATTTTGAGGAGATAAGTGTTATATCAAGATCTGAGTCCAAGGCCACCTGAAAATTCCTAAGGAGGGAGTAAGAGGGGGAAATTGTGTAAACCCCCCCCCCCCCAATTTTATTAAGTTAAAAGAGAGCTTCTTCAGAAGGCAAAGCTTTGTGCTTCGGGAAAACATCAGTAAGATGTAACTTTGATCCATGGGGCCATGCCAGGTCACTGGCTGGGAGACAGACAAAATCTCGCCAGGTTGATACTTAGCTGGATTTACAGCAAAACTGGACTTTAACTCTGGGGAGAGATGAGTCCAGGATGACACTTAGAATCTGGGCATTTTCTTATTTCAAAGTATAAATTGCACGTTAGAATAGATTTAAATTAGGAACCCAGGAATGGGGAATTTTATTTCTAGAGTGTGTTGTTAGTTTATTAGCTTTAGTTCAGCTATGCTTTTCATTTGGATATTTTATTGGATTATGCTTTACTTTACTCATCGCTTCAACAATAAAAAGGAAGACGGGGCCAGGATTGATTTCATTTCCTACAAAAGACAAAAAGGACGTTTGTTTTGTGAACTGGATTATTGGTTCAAGCGTCAAGATAATTTCGCTACTGGGAGTGTGAGATCTTGCAGGACTCCCATTGCAAGACCTTGGAAGTCACCCAGGCAAAAGGGAGATCAAAGAAAAGTGGCTCAGACTGCACAGTTTTCAAAGGCCTACCTTGGGAGTAAAATTCTCTTGCTGGCAGTCTGAAAGGAGAGCCTTGAGATACCGCCTAACCATCTCAACAATACAAAATTGGGTGGATCTTGATTCTTCAGCCTCTTCAACTGGCCACCCTGCTGCTAGTCCGAATAAAGGGAGCGAAGGGAGCCCAGTTTGGGGTGCAGTTGGCAGTAGGGTGAGAGGCAGCAGCATGCTATCCACTAAACCAGTGGTGGCACTTGGAGCTCTCTCTGTGGGCACTCATGCAGTCACCCCAGTACAGAGTTCTCACTCCCCCCTCTCCCCTGCAGCCCAATGGGAGTACTTCTTCCCTCCCCCAGCACAGAGTCCACTCCATCCCTCTGCCCAGCAGCCCAATGGGAGCACTTCCTCCCTCACCCCAACAGAGTTCACTCCGCCCCTCTGCCCAGCAGCCCAATGGGAGTGTTTCCTTCCTCCCCTGTTGCTGTGTTGGCATTTTGCGATAAATAAGTGAGTTTTGGGTTGCAATTTGGACACTCAGTATCTAAAAGGTTCACTAAACACTGAAATTTAATGGACTGTGTCTAAATAAGCATTTAGTCTTCAAACCACTGATCTGAATGGAAATGAACTTTATTAAAACTTAACGTAACTCCTTTCAAGAGAAATAGTAACTCCTTTCAAGAGAAACTCCTTTAAAGAGAAATAGTAAACACAGAGTGTCAAACTGCTAAACTCTGTACTGAGATTTTTATTTGCAGAATAATCTGCTTGAGCATGCTTCTTTCTTACCTCCATTGGTCTGAATTCAACTCTCCATCCAATATCTGAATTTGGGGGTGGAGGTTTAAATCTCATTGTCTGCCAGTTTGTTGACTGAATATTCTATAACAACAATATATATATATATATATGTAGTTAAGATTATGACCTGGAATTTCTTTTCAAAACAATTAAAGCCTCTTGATCTTCAAAACTTTAAAGTGATCATATGTTTGGAAAGTTACAATAAAAGCAACATTATTAAACTTCAGACTCACCCTAATTGTGCTAAGACAACACTATACTCCTAAAAAGGTTCAGAGCAGTAAATGCAAAAACATTCTGAGATTTCCTTTGATATTATTAACCTATCGGATGGGCAAATTCCCATTAGTATAACAGTATGCTTTTAAAAAATGGATGTTGTCATTATCTGACAATGGAAATATTTAATTTAAATTTGTAGAGTGCTTCCAATTAGAGTGAGAAATATTTGGAAAGTCACAATAAAACCACCAAGTTTTTTAACTGTAGTCTCACCTAGGTTCCAAGGTTCCCTAGGGATCCTGCTCTGCTAGAGAAGCCTTTGAGAACCTCAGGATGGGAGGGAGAGGAGTCTCTGATAGTCAAAAATTGCCACCAGATCACCACCAGTGATCCTAATCCTGCCAGTCACAATCCAGGAGCATCTGCTATTAAACATTTCCCCCTGTCTTCCCCAAAGCTCCTATAGTGGGCCATGAGCAGACTGCAGTTTTCCAATGATTCTTTCCCACAATGTGGTACAACCCTTCGAGGTCCCATGAAAAATGAGGACTTGGTCTTTTCCTTCCTTTTCACAACGTCACAAATCAGTCACATCAAAGCCCTCTGGATCAACCATGGCTTTTGCTCTAAACTGTTATCAGGTTTTTAAAAAACAAAATTCTTGTAGTACTAAGCACTTCTACCAGAATCTGACAACCTAGAACAGGGTTGCCCAAACTTTTCAGGCTGTGTGCTGGTCAAATGGTTCCCCCCACTGGAAGCAGCAAGGGCATCACAGGCGGGATGGTTTGGTGTTACGGGGTGGATCCAGCCCGTGGGCTATAGTTTGGGCACCCCTGATCTAGAAGTACTGTCTGTCTTTTCAAAATGAGTAGTGATGTAACTTACATCTTTCTAACAATGGCCAGAGATGTATATAAGAAAATATCATATGCTACTTTAAAAAAAAAATCTGGCCTCTTTGAGCACAGCTGTGAGCTGGACTTCTTTATATTTCATGATCTGCATGTTTATATTGCATCCTGTAAAGTCAATTCTGACTTATGGCAACCCTTTCTAGGGTTGTTGTTTTTTTAACATAGAAAGTACCCAGAAATGTTTTATATTATCTTTTTCTGGGGGTACCCTGGGACTGTCCAGCTTGCCAAATGCCCCACAGGCTGGCTCTTCTCACAAAAGGCAGTGGGGAATTAAAACACCCACATCCAGATACCCATACAACTGAGCTATCCAGCCAGCTGCAACAGTTGCATGATATATTAAATATCTCTAGATAGCTTATAATACAGTGAAATAAATCATATACAACCTCAAAGTGATCAGATTCGTTTGCATCATCTAGGTGTATTTTCTCTTCAAAAAGAGTAAGTGGATCACGGATAAATAAATGAGCAATGTGTTGTGCCAAAAGGTGGTCAATGCCTGTAAAACGAAGAAATTGGGCCATTTCCCATTATTAAAAATAAAACAGGCTTACCAAATACAAAGATTAAGTGAATACATACTTACATACAGTTACATCACAAAACACATTTTGAGACAGGATGAACCGTCATCACAAACTCATGCAATGAAGTTTTTGGAGCAAAGAGTGGAAATATGCCTTCCTAGTTGGTACTGTTGCTATCTGATTGAACCCAAACAGATTCCATTGCTTAAGCCAAATACTGGGTTTATATTTTAAGCAATTAATTTGGGAAATTAATTACTACACAAACATTTCAAGAATAATCACAAGCCTGTTTCTTCTTCTTCCGTGTCAAGGCCCAGATGTGAAACTGCCAAAAGGAAGGCATCTTTTGGTGAGTTCATTCTGCAGTTCTTTTCTCCTGATGTAGTGTGAGAAACATCCAACTACAACCAAATGCAAATCAAATACATTCAGCCTAATATAATGATTTAAATACTTACCTTCTCTTACTAAGTGCTCATAGATGTCTTTATCTACTGTCAAATCTATGTCATTGTACTTTTCACCACATTCAGAGAGGTAACTGTCAATGGAATCGTATCTGGACTTATGAATTCTGTAACGGTTGTTCTTTAATGGCTATGTAATTTAAGAAGGAAAATATTTAGTGCTTATAAAATTATTTATTGATGCTACAAACTGAATAATTGTATCACTTCAACAGAAACAGCAAATGTGCTTTTCAGAAACTTATGCCTACACTAAAGTGGAATAATCATATTCTAAATAAATGATAGAAGTCATTGTTTCTGCAAAACACATTAAATCATCACCAGGTTAACTTTTGTATATAGTCTGAATGTGCACAGATTTGATACAAGAGTGATATAAGCCTCTAATTCTGCTCTCAAGTTTGCTTTTAACACTATGAAAACACTATACCAATTTCAGGAAATTTGTCATTCAACTTAACAATTTTGTTGTTCAGTCGCACAGTCGATTCTGACCCTTGGGACCCTATGGACCACTGTCCATCAGGCACCTCTGTCCTAAACCATCCTCCTCAACTAGCTCAGTTCTGTACCTATTGTCTCTACAATACCATCTAGCTATCTCATTTTTGGCCGCCCCCTTTTTCTTTTGCCCTGCACCTTTCCCAGCATTAAGGCTTTCTCAAGTGAATCCTCTCTTTTCATTTGATGTCCAAAGTACTTTAGCTTCATCTTTACTATTTGACCTTCAAGGGAGCAGTCAGGGTTGATTTCTTCTAAGATTGACCTATTTGTTCTCCTCGCTGTCCAGGGGACTCTCAAAATCTCCTCCAACACCACATTTCAGACATCTATTCTTCTGCACTCAGCTTTCCTAATGGTCCAGCTCTCACAACCATACATTGCCACTGGGAATACCATTGCTTTGACTATGCAAATTTTTATTTGCATTGTGATGTCTCTACTTTTCACTATGTTCCCCAGGTTTCTCATCGCTTGCCTCCCAAGAATCAGTCGCCTTTTTATTTCATGGCTGCAATCACCATCTGCAGTGAGCTTTGATCGTAGGAAAGTAAAATCTGTCACTGCTTGTACTTCTTCCCCATCTATACACTACAATACACTACATAAATATATTTCTAATTCAT